>CAUYQV010086401.1:0-39778 GCA_963574575.1 Galagoides demidoff | reverse complement strand
ACCCTGAGATGGGATCACTCATTCTCTTCTTGCTAATATGTTTGAGTTATCTATGGATTCTAGTTATTAAACCTTTGTCAGAGATTTGATCAAGTCCCAGTCGTGTATTTTTGATGTTGCTTCAGTTGCCCAAGGGGTCGTTCTCATAAAATATTCGCCCAGGCCTAGGTGTTAGACTCTTTGTAGGGAATGCAACCTAGATCCCGTGGATGTGCACTTTACAGTAGGGTTTGTACTGCTGTGAGAATCTGATGTCACTGCTTACCTGACAGGAGGGAGAGCTCAGGAAGTGATGTGAGCCATAGGAGTGGCTGTAAATGCAGATGAAGCTTTGGCCAGTGACCCCTTACTGTGCAGTCCAGTTCCTGTACAGGTCTTCAGCCCAAGGTTTGGGGACCTCAGATGTAGGAGACAGCCATGTGTTGTGAGGTTGTGTCTATAACAAGATATATGTGTATATTTGTGATTTATCTGTATATATGTAAAATAATAATTAACATTTGTTACAAACTTACACCTAAGTGTTATAACAGTCACATCATATGAATCATATCAGATAATTCAACAATTCTATAAAATAGGTTTTACTGTTCTTTTTAAAAATTAACAGATTTCGTTTAAGAGTAGGTTTATAAAACATTGAGCAGGAAATAGAGAGTTCCCACATACCACCTCTCCTTCCCCCCACCCTCTTACAATCCACAGTTTCCCCTCTTACAATCTCCTTATATTAGGGATGTGCATTTGTTATTGTTGATGAGCCAGTTAAAGTCCCTGGTTATACTGCCCTTCACTCAGTGTCATACAGTCTGTGAACTTGGACATGGGTTTAATGAATGACATGTACCTACCACTATAGTATCATACAGAATAGTTTTGCTGCCCTAAAAATCCTATTCTCAGCATGTCCTCTGCTTTTGTACTAGATAAAATTGCAGCTTAGAGATGAAATAATGTAACTAAATAAGTATAGGAAAAGGCACAGTGGCTCACTCCTGTAATCCTAGCACTCTGGGAGGTGGAGGCAGTAGGATTCCTTCAGCTCAGGAGTTCAAGACCAGCCTGAACAAGAGGGATAACCCACTTCTAAAAATAGCTGGGTGTTGTGGCTGGCTCTTGTAGTTCCAGCTACTCGGGAGGCTGAGGCAAGAAGATCACCTAAGACCAAGAATTTGGGGTTGCTCTGAGCTATGATGATCCCATGGCACACAGCCCAGGATAACAGAATGAGACTCTGTCTCAAAAATAATAATAATAATAAGTGTGGATGCTATTCTACTTGCCTACCATCTGTGCTCCTAAATCCATTAGGTTGCCTGATTGATTACAGTTATTGAATCATCTAGGGAACCCTACCTAACTTGTTAAGATTATTCCTAATTTTTACTAAGTTTATGAAAGCGTAGGTATAAGGGAACATTCAGATTGTGCTTTCCTTTTTCCTTTGAAGTCAAAACGTTGTGGGGAAATATTACAGGGAATTTTAAATTTTTAATTACTGGGTATTTGACAAAGTTTGTGGTTTAAAGACAGTTACCAAAAGGAGTAGCGGTGTTAAAATGGCAAAGGAAATAGGGAAGTCAGTTTTCTGATCCTTTCATCATCACTAGCTGTAGGTGGTGGCGGCTGGGGACTAAGTCCTGACTCCTAGAATAATGAGGAATGAAGGCGGGACCAGCCCTGAATTTTTTTAAATGAGAACCTGAACAAAAGGAGAAGCCATATGGAGAAATGATCAAAGTCGTATTCAATGTGGAATATTAGGTTAATTACATAATGTCTAACTTTGGGAAACTGATCTTTATGAGTGTGGTTATAAAAATATATCTGAAATAAAAGACATCACCTGATGCTTATGTGGGCTGATAGCATGTAAATTAGGAGGAATGGGCGGAGACATCAGTGTCCAGCTGCCACACTCAGCACATGCAGAGAAGATAGGACTGCTCTAGGAGATTGTTCAGGGGCTGCACTGACCTTACACCACCCCTTTCTGATATACAAGAGACATTTGTGGTTCAGAAACAATAGCGGGGTGGGGAACATGTAGTTTTAGGATCTGCTTGAATTATGATAGTATTTCATCAAAAATCAATTTATTGCATGCATGCAAACTTCCCCCCCTATTTTGCCTTTTTTTCCCTTGTGGTGGGGAGTGTGATGGTACTATTGAAACTGCAGCTAGGAAGCTGGACTTGTTTTAGATTAAATCCTGGATTTGAGAATTTGAGTCTTGAATGCTAGCAAGAATACGCAGTAGCTGCTTGAGATTTCCCAAATTGACTTCTTGTCATATAGAAAGTGAGCGATTGAGACCAAACCTTCTCAAAAGTTAACATAGCCATTGTTTTTTACAAGGAAAAAGAAGGAATGAAGAGGAAGGCAGCTGAAAGGAGAAAATCAAATATAAAATGGCAGTGTCTCCTTACAGCTGTGTTACGCTCTTGGTTTCTGTGAAGCCTTTTTTTCCTCTCTTTTTCTCGTGTTTTCCTGGCCGCCTTTTTTTGATCGTTTTGACAAGCTCCTTGTCATCTTCTGTTCTTCACTCTCGGTGCCTCCTCAGTCTTCTCCCTCAACATACTCCCCTCAATCATCGCTGTTTAGATAATAAAGCCCTTCTGACCGATGATGATTACCAAGTAGACATTAGCTTCCGTGAGCTGACTTCATTGGGCCCAAGAAATGAAGCGTCCCTCGTGATCCGTAGCTGAATCATCCATTTTCTCTGTTTTTTTCCCCTCCCAAGGGTCGTAAGAGCGAGGCTGAAAAGTTCTTCCTGAAGGCTATTGAGCTGGACCCCACCAAAGGAAACTGTTACATGCATTATGGTGAGTGGCTGATGGTTTTTCTTTGGTTTTTCTGTGTCTCCCGTATGTACTATTAGTGTCGATACGAGACTTAGGTTTTGGTGGGTAAAGAAGATTTTCAGAGGAGGTTGACTTTGCTGTAGATTTAGCCCACAATGTATTCTAACCTTCTCCTTCAAAACAATTCCATTAAAGGGGGCTGAGTGTTATGCATTTTCTTTTGGTGACTTTGATAGGACTTCAACGGAGAAGGCCATTTCACCGCTTCATTTGAGTTCGGTGTAGAGTTTAAATGAGATCTCATCAGGAAAGCCTCTGACTCCTGGCCTGATGCATGGTTTATAATGAAGACATTAGCTGCCTTTTCATCCTAAATGATAATGTATTGCTTTCTGAGAGTGGGAGTTTGAAGTTTTAGAAACTTACATTTTGGCCTCAAAATCTTGCTTTCTGAAAGATAGGGTTGTACACCAGCCTATAAATGTCTAAGATTGAGGCCAGAGATAAGGCAGAACAGGCATAAAGCATGGCTGCCTCATTCCATTTAGCCTTGGCCTTAATCAGTCCAGAATGAAGCTTGCCTAACAACAACTCAGCCAACCTCTGCCCTGTCATTAGTACTGAGTCATCTGTTTAGTGAGGCAAAGTATAGGGATGGTTTGGTGTTGGGTAAGATGTGCTTATTCCTACCAGATTTACAGTTGGAATTACTTTTAAGGACCCAAAAAGCATTTGCTTTTGTTGATCTCTTGGGGAAAAAAGATTTTTTTTTTTTGATCACTATTGGCCATGGTGTGTTAGTGATTTTCAAGTAGTAAACTTAAAAGTGGACAAAAATTTAAATCTTCAGGAAATAAAGCTAATATGCTTCTATAATATTTAATTCCTTCTCTCAGTTTCCAGCTAGTAAAAATAAATCAGTGAGGGTGGCACCTGTGGCTCAAAGGAGTAGGGTGCTGGCCCCATATACCAGAGGTGGCAGGTTCAAACCCAGCCCCAGCCAAAAACTGAAAAAAAAAAAAAAATCAGGGACAGGCTGCAAATGTACAAGACTAGAAATAATAAGATGAAGGATACACTTAACCCCAAGTCCTTTATAAATTTACATTGCTGTGTGTATGTGCTTGTATCTGGGGTTCCGATGCTTTAATGCAGGATGTAATTTCACGTAAGGTTATTACATGATCGCTTCACATTTTGTTTCACAATGTCACTTTCTTTCTGTCCTAAGATAGTCAACTAATTCAAGTTTGCTGCAGGATTTATTTTTATTTTAACAGATTTTTCTATTGGAAGTATTTTGAATTAACATTTTCTCATGCCTAATGTTTTTGGTACCCTACTGTGCATGGAAGTTGATTCATAATTATTTTCCCTGAGTGCTAAAGGACCTCTTGTAATAGCATTTTATAAAATAGGATTTCTTTTTCCGTCTTTCTGCCTGCATATTCTTTGTCTCAGACTAATACTACTTCATCTTCTAACATTATTTCCCATAATATTAGTGGGATTATTATATGTATAGGTTTTCCACAATCATTTTCTTTAATCATCATCGCTGCTTCATGTGAATTTCAATTGGAGAAAAACCACTTTTATTAATTTAAAAAGTAGATTTCATCATGCTGGCTTTGTCCATCTTTTTAAAAAATAAATCATTATTTTCACACTATATTATGTTTCTGAAATGTTTTTTGCTGGTAGCAGTAGTAGGGGCTATTTCTTCCATGAGAAATTTTTAGATTTATTTGAATGAAAATTTTACCAACTTGTTGTTTTACGTTACTTGGAAGGCAGCAATAACAAATGTCTTTAAATGCATATGTAAAAACTGGTTCTTCTTAGTACCCTTGGATTGTTTTAAGTTTTTTGGCACACGTACATTATTAGATATATAATTATTTTCCAAGAGAGGAATGCAAAACTTTTTTAGGAATGCATAATTAAATATAATTTTATGAAATGCAGTAGAACCTCCATAGTTGACTGCCTCCCTACATTGATCACCTCCTGGAGTTGGTCTGATTATCATAGACCAGACACATACCACATGTTTATCAGTATAGTCGGCCTAGTGCCTTATGTTGACCACCTCTGTATGCTGACCAGTGCGTTATAGTCCCTTGGGTGGTCAGCTTACAGAGGTTCTACTGCTATAGATCATCCCTATAATGCTAGGGATTTTATGAAATTTTATAACTTTCCATCTTCTATTTTGGAGTCAGAAATGGAAAGAACTCAAAATGTAGTTTCAAAACGGAGTTAAGGCTAAACTATCTGTACACAGACAACAAACTCTTACCTGAGTGCTTGATATACCATGCTTACTATGCTCAGGCTATTTTAAAAAATGCACATTTTAAAGAATATTATGAGTTTCCTTTGGAAGACTATTATTTCAAATGATTGAATTTTTGAACTGGAAAGTTCTTTTGAAATTATATAACCTAATCCTGTGTTGTACCAGGAAGTAGCTTGCAGCCTAGACATACGAAATTGACTTGGTCAAGTTAGTTGTAGGTGAGTCACGTTTAGATCCTTTCATTATCATCACGCTGCTTCTTCTGTAACATATATTCCAGCTGTCTTCTCCCCGACATTGGCAAATAGAGAGTAAATAGCTATTTTTGATCAGTAGCTATTGATCAAAATAACTGTGTACAATTTTAGAATGTCAGACTCCTATTAGTCATGATCTAGCTTAAAATTCTTTGGAAATAGTTATTGTTAATTTTAGTTTTTATGAGATGTGTCTACTAGGTGCAAGGCACTGTTCTGATTTCAGAAAGGGAGTAGCGCCCTGTAGGAAATAGGATGATGTCATCCTTTGGGAGGTGACCAGCTAGGAAGACAAGGTGATTAGGTGAAGCATGTTTGAGTATGTGACGCTTGGTAACTCTAAGCTTAATCCAGCTACTGGGAGAGATGGGTCCAGACAGGAGAACTAGATATTTTAAAAATTCAAGTCAACATGAAGCTTGTGTTCCCAGCAGAGAAAGGAAGCTTGTGTGACTAGAACATACTGAACTGGGTGGGAAAAAAAAAAAAACAGGAAGAGATAAAAACACACAGGAAGCAGAGGTAGAGCCTATTAGGTCTTGTGGACCAAGCCTGAGGAATTTGCTTTTTATTCTGAGAGTCGTAGATTGGACTATGAGAGGTTTAGAGAGTGGTCAGGGTAGAACAAGGGAAGTGCCTTAGAGAACTGTTGGGAATGTTTCAGGTGAGAAACGAAATGCTTATCCTGAAAATATGTTTGCCTCCTTTATAAAACTCCAAGATAATTAAGAATAGTTGTGGTCATAGAACTCTAAATACTTATCCTGAAAATACATGTTTGCCTCCTTTATAAAACTCCAAGATAATTAAGAATAAAGAGGGTCTGTTTTTCATTTTTGTTTCATCAATATCTACCAGATTGCCATTGTCACAGTAAGGCACAATGACTATTGATCTAAGTTAGGAATATCTTCCATTCTGTAATTGAATCTGGATGACAAAATTGCCTGAAAGGATGTCCCTTTTCGATTTTTATTCCTTGTTCAAGAAAATTCATACTATGATTATCATATCAGTTCCTTGCCAATTTATGGGTTATATATATTCTTAGAGTGTTTATACCCACAGATTGTGAATGAATACTAATACTTCCTGAGCTTAAAAATAAATGTTTAAGTCAAATATATGCGTTTTGAGTCTTTTCTAAATGCTTTTACAAATGCCAAAGAAAATATCAGAATGAGTGAGTTTTGGTCTGTGGGAAATCAGCTCTCTTGGGTGATTGTATGATTTTGATTTGCTTATTAATGATACAAGTGATTTGGAAAATACCATCCATTGGGACTAGACAGAGGGAATTAAATGAATTAATATTGGCTGTAATGGTGTTGATAAGGAAATATTTAAAGATTATCAATTTCTTATATTTTGAATTCAGTGGGCTTCTGTCTAGGGAAAGGGATTGCATTGCAGACTGACTTGCAAGAAAGTAAGTTAGGGAGATTTATTCAATAGATCAATTAAATGGTGAGCTCTGCAGTATCTGTTCTTGGGATTCAGATTTTGTTCTGTAAAGTGAAAAGATTCACGTGGACTCCCAAAATGCTTCTAATACTCCTGTCTCATCTTGTCTTTATGATATATATTTAATTTTTCACAGTTTATTTCAATCAAAAATTTTAAGGAATATGTGGAAAATCAGTAATAATTTATTTACATCTTGTCCAGTGTATGCTCTGCCCATGTGAGACATGTAAATGTCTTCATGGAATTCAGTTTACAAATCTCTGAAGTGAGGACTTGGTGCCTTGTATCTCCTGGGGGCCTATAATTCAAGGGGTTCTTTATGGACTCTCCTCTGCCTCCAGTAGGAAGTTTCTGCCAAAAGAATGAAGGTCAAGATAAGAAGTCCTCTTTAAAAAAAATAACTAGAAAAATAATTTTTTTTTTCAGGTAGAATGTTTTGTAAGTCTCTTCTGCAGGTGCATAGCAGTAAATTTAGTAGGAGTTGAATGAACAACTTAATCAATATATATTTCTTAATAAGGTACCTGCTATTTATAAATCCTGGCATATGGGAACTTATTAGATATTAAGGGCAGACACATGAAAATTTAAAAAGGAGCAGATTGTAATAAATGCAAGTGAAAATAAGTATTTCTTCTGTTTGTTTGTTTCAGACAGTGAATGGTTAGGTTTAAATCTAGAATTTCTTTGCTAAGCTTCTTGTTGGATGATCTGTCTAGCACTGCCAAAGGGGTATTGAAATCTCTAACTATGATGGAGCTGGGAGTAATCAGGTTGCTCATGTCTGTTAAAGTGTCTCTTAAAAATTGGGGTGTATTCTGATTGGGTGCAAATTGATAATTGATAATTGAAATCTCGTCATATTGAGTACTACCTTTAACAAATATAAAGTAACCGTCATTGTCCTTGCTCACTTTTGTTGGTTTAAAACCTATTGTATCTGCAAATAGTATTGCAACACCTACTTTTTTCTGCTTTCCATTAGCCTGGAAAATAGATGACCATCCCTTCACCCTGAGTCTATGCTTGTCTTTTAAAATAAGGTGCGTTTCCTGTATGCAACAGATATCTGGTTTGAGTTTTTGTATCCAGTCAGCCAGCCTGTGTCTTTTTAGAGGGCCGTTTAAGCCATTTACATTGATTGAGACTATTGATAATCCTGGTATAATTTTGGGTGTCGGGTTTTTTGAAGGTTCATTAGACACCTTTGATCCTTTTGTGACTGTGGAGATTGGAATTTAGTCAAAATTTTCTGGGTGGGTTGATTTATGTGGTGGAGGATTGCATTGGTCCTTATCAAGGATAGGTTTGAGGATATCCTGGAGGGCTGGTTTAGTAATGGCAAATTTCTTCAACATGTGAATATCATTAAAGTATTTAATTTCTCCATCATAAATGAAGCTCATTTTAGCTGGATAGAGGATTCTGGGTTGAAAGTTGTTTTGTTTTAGGAGGTTGAAGGTTGATGACCCCCCTCTTCTCGCCTGAAAGGTTTCAGCAGAGAGATCTGCAGTCATTCTAATATTCTTCCCCTTGTAAATTAATGTTTTCTTGTGTCTAGCTGCTTTCAGGATTTTCTCTTTCATGTTAACTTTAGTGAAGTTGATTATAATATGCCTGGGGGATGTCTTGTTCGGGTTGGGTCGTGTTGGGGTTCTGAAGCTGTCTGCTATCTGAATTTCAGGATCCGTTGGCATGTCTGGAAAGTTCTCTTTCATAATTTCGTTAAGGAGAGCCTCTGTGTTTTGTGAAGCAACTTCGTCACCTTCAGGGATTCCTATGAGGCGAATGTTAGTTTTCTTCGAATTATCCAAGATCTCTCTGAGTGAGAGATCTGTCTTTGTTCTCCATCTGTCAAAATCTTTGGAAGTCTGGGTGCGTTCAAAGTCTTTGTCTTCAGTGTCAGAGATTCTATCTTCTGCCTCGTCCATCTTCTGACGGAGGGATTCAACGGTGCTCTTCAAATCTGCAACCTCTTGTTTCAGTGTATCGTAATCCTTGAGCATTTTATCTTTGAAATCATTGAATTCCTGGGACAACTTTTGAATGATTTGAAATTCTAGCTCCCTCTTTTCCTCCAATCTGTTGATCTTACTCCCTATGCGGATTCTGAACTCAATTTCTGACATTTCAGATATCTGTTTATGTAGCGAGTCTTCCATTGTGTCCACCCCATCCTTCTTTGGGGAGGTTAATCTACTCTGGTTATTCTGGTTGCCAGAGTTTTTCCACTGATTCTGTCCCATGTTGAATTTGCACCTTTCGGAAACCGTCCCTATAACTGTTCTGCCAGTGGCTGCTTCTAGTTTTCTCCTGGGCACAACCTGGCAAGACCCCAGGAGGCGGGGCCAGCAGGCAGGGTGATGCAGCCCACCCCTGCAGGAGTCAGTGTCGTTGTCAAGGCCCTGGGAGGCAGGCGCAACCTGCCCCAGCGGAGGTCAGTTGTCCTTGCTGGCTACCAAAGCCCCAGAGGCAGGTGCACCGCTGGCAGGATGGTGTGACCCTCCCAGGCAGGAGCTGCTGGTGACCGCAAGCTGGCAAGGCCCTGGGAGGCGAGCGCATGGCTGCGCCACCTGCCCCAGCAGAAGTCAGTTGTCCTTGCAAGCCACCAAAGCCCCAGAGGCAGGTGCGCAGCTGGTGGGACAGCACAACCCTCTCTGGCAGGACTTGGCAGTGTTCGCTCGCCAGGAGGTCCTGGGAGGCAGGCACACATCTGCGCAACCTGCCCCAGCAGAAGTCAGCTGCCCTCACAGTTCGCCAAGCCCCAGAGGTGGATGCACGCGCTGCTGGCAGCATGGTGCAACCCTTCCCGACGGGAGCTGCTGGTGACTGCCAGCCGACAAGACCCTGGGAGGTGGGCACGAGACTGCACAACCCATCCAGCAGAAGTCAGCTGCCCTCCCTGGCCACCAAAGCCCTGGAGGCTGGCGCATGACTGGCAGGACGGTGCGACCCTCTCAGGCAGGGGCTGGTGGTGATCCAGGGCCAAGGGGCCCCAGGAGGCAAGTGTGCGGCTACTCAATCTGCCCTAGCAGAAATCAGTTGCCCTCACCAGCCACCAAAGACCTGGAGACAGGCAAGCAGCTGGCGGGACTGCGCAACCTTTTCCTGCAGGAGTCAATGGCAGCCCTGGCCAGCAGGGCTCTGGGAGGCAGGTGCGGCTCAGTGACCTGACCCAGCAGAAGTCAATCACCGTCAAGGGCCACCAAAGACCCGGAGGTGGACGCCTGGCAGGGTGTGTAGCCCTCCCTGTCTGGCATCAATCCCAGTTGCCAGCACCAAGGTCTCGGGAAGTGCAGATAGCAGCAGGGAGACAGCTGAGCGCGGAATGCGCTGACTGAGGGGGATCCGTCTGCACGCAGAAACTGTGGATCAAACAGTTCTCCCAGTGAAGGACCCGGCCAGGGGTTTGGTCTTGAAAGGGTGGGTGGATGCTGTTCTTGGTTCTCCTCTCCCTTTCTCTGCCGGCAAGGGGAGGGAGAGTGGACTGGAAACTCAAAATGGCAGAGCGAACGCCAGTTCCACTTTTCTGCCTGGGGGAGGGTGTTCCGAGTCTCAGCTGGGTTCCTCCAGAGTAGCAAACTTCCCTGTTGGCAGCTCTCACTCGTGGAGTGAGAGAATAGGTCCTCAGTTTATTGGTGGCCTGTAGGAGACTCGGAGGAGCGGTTGATTGAAGAGGAAACAAAGGAAAAGCACACCTTTCTTGGGGGAGGGGATGGGCGCTATTCCTTTGGGGAGATTTATGTACCTGTGGATTACCCTCTAGGAGTCTCCGCCTGTCTCAGAAGAGGTGTCCTGTCGGTATCACTCTTCTCTCTCAGCTGGGCTCCAGTTTTCGAGTTTGTTGGGTGTTTCTCCGGACTTTATCCTTTCCTCTGAACAGGAGCTTCTGGTGCCTGTCCGCCATCTAGAATAGGGTTTTTCTAAAGGTGGTTGGAGACTATTTTATTTCTCACTTAATGACTTTTTGTTTTAATATTTCTTATTATTGAGACATATCTAATACAATAACACAATTTAATCTTCATACCCATTTGTATTTTGTGTGAGGAACCTTCCAAAGGCTTTTAGAATTAAAACTTGCCCACAATTAAAATGGGAAGAAATAGGGAAGGGACTTTTCTGAGTTTAAAAGATAAGGATGAAGGAAAAAATTGAAGGACTTACTTGTTTCCAAAAAGTAGTACAGTTAAAAGACAAACACTTAGAAAATATTTTCCATTAATGCAAAAAATAAAAACAAAAAATTGAAAGATCAGTCTACTTGAGGCATTAAAAACTATAAAACTACAAGGAAAACAATTACAAAGACCAAAGGATAGGAACTAATGACTCTGAAAGGAGTTACCACTTATTCTCAGAAATTCCTCTCAAGAAAATATAGGCTGTTTTCTATGGTTAAAAGAATATCAGCAAAGTTAGTAAATGAGCTTTGGTGGCTTTGCTATTTATTAGCGATCTGAATGAGAAAACATCTAACTGCTTGGAAAGGGAAATGGTTAAATAAAGCAGGGTTACTCCCATTTGAAGAAATGTTGTAAGTCCTTAAATTGTTCATGAAGGATGCATAATAGCAGGGACAACAGATTACCTTATTGTTGAGAGAAAAAAGCATAAAATTTGTATATAGATTATGATTAAATTTTCTGAGATAATTGTCATTAAAAAAGCAAAGCAAAACACATTAATACTAGAATATTAAAGAGTGTTAGCATTGGAGATCTTTGTAGTGTTTTTTGATTTTTGTTTTTTTTTTTTGTTTGACAGGTGTAGAGTTTTTGTTTATTTTAAATTATCATGAGCACATTACTTTTATGGAGGATTTATACTTTAATAAAATATGAATGAGTGAGCACTTTAAGCTCTTGTTCACGTAGTATGTAAAAAAGATAGCAGGAGAGTTATTAGAGAAATAATTATCCAAAATTATTTACTAGAACCCAACATGTAAACTTTGACATAAAAATTAAGCAAGAAAGGAATAAAAAGTGGAGAAAAGCAACTAGCATGAAATCTCCAATAATACTATATCGCCATGGTGAAATCACCGAATAATAGATTTGAATAGATTTTATATGTTTGAGTTCATCAAATATATAACAGTGTAAGCAATTACTAAGTGCTTCCCAGTCTGAGAAATTCACATATAGCATCTCCTTTAATTCCCATAAAAGCAGATGAGGAGAGGTTACCTGACTGTGTCCATTATACAAATGAGGAAAGTAAAGAAACCAAACAGTAAGGTAAATTATCTGAGGTTTCAGTGTCCAATGAAGAGTAATTAAACTATTAACAGCATCATTTATGCTGTGCTGTGCTGTCATCTTCAAGGGTGACTTGAGGTCATGAAGGCAGAGCAAGAACCTGGAAGGGGCAAGGGAAGGAAAGGAGCTCCCAGAGATGACAGTAAAAAAGAAAGGAGGCCCACAGGCCAGACCTCACCTGCTTGGTTGTAGTCACACTTTCCCTTGTTCCTTCTAACAAGGCACTGAAGTCACATCTATTTACAAAGCTCAAGAAACCAGAGAATCAAAGCAATAATCAGAGTGGCCTTGCTCCCAGGGTTCCAGCCCTGATCACGGTTTCTCACACAGGAAGGTGATTAATCAACTTTTCTCAGTGAAAGACTGAAAAAAAAAAGGGCAGACCAGCCTTTAGTCAGTTGTATGCCTCTCTCTTCCCATCAGGGCTTCCTTTTTTATGTGGGAATCCACTTTGTTTTAAATTGTTTGCAATTGGGTTGTGCTTTGCTTGGAAAAAAAAAAAAAAAAGGATGGTTAAGTGCATACACATACTCTTCTGAATCTTTGTGTAGGACTCAAGAAGCCATGAAAGCGAAATGATACAAGCTGAGTGAAGTCTGGATGGAGGGGGCAGAGAGTACAGTGAATTTTGGACAGTGGGTCATAGATTTTGGAATGAGGCTCATCCGGGACTACGGCAGAGAATCTTCTCGAGTGTGGTCTGACTTCTACTGGCCTCCCTGTTCCTCAGGAATCTGGAGATGATTCGTTATGTCTAATGAGGAATCATCTGTGTGAACAGAAATAAAATCTTAAGGCTCCCACTAACCCGCTGACTAATTGGACCTCCTTTTTGGCCAAGAAATCCCTAAACCTGAGTTGCTAGCCCTGAGAAAGGAGGTGGGGCAGGTGGAATCATGCCTTCTCTTCTCCATAGAGAAGAGACATCCCTTGTGACTCACTAACAGGCCTAAGGCTACGCAGGACCTACCTGCAGGTCCTCAATAAACATAACAAACCACTTGAGTCTGTCCAGTAATTTTTTTTTAAATATAACTCTTTTTATTTAAATCATAGCACATGACCTAGTCAGTTAAATAAAAGAGTTATGAAAATGTTTAATATTAGAGGAGCTGAAAACAGTGATTTGGAATTTTCTCTTAATCAAATTTAAATTTAGATTTTTTATTTTTTAATTTAGATTGATTTATTTTTATTTATTTTTTACTAAATCATAAACACATAGATCATGTATACATTAATGCATTTATGGGGTACACTGTGCTGATTTCATATAGAATTAGGAACACTTACATCACACTGGTTAATATATATACCTCATGTCATTTCCTTAGTTATTGTGTTAGACAGCAGACCCTTTTTCTGACACATTCCTTTTCACTGACTCCTGGTCTTTTAGGTGGAGCCTAACTCTTTCCTCAATTGTCAGCTAAAGAATCTTTAAACCCATCCATCACCTGCAAGCCCCCCTCTTGCAGCTATCCCACTTTGGGGGGGCCAAACCAATATATGTTTCCCACGTATTAATTTACGACCTCACCTATAATTTCTGTCTTCCTGAAATATAGAAAACCAAACTGTAACCCTACATCATGGGTCCCCTTGCTCAAGGATTCTTGGGTGTGGGTCTGGGTCATGGTCCTCAAATTTGGCTCAGAATAAACCTCCTAAAATTATTCTACTGAATATGGCCTCCCTTCTGTTGGCATCTAATAAAGCCACTAGCGTGTAATATATCCTCTGTAAATTATAACAATGAGAGTTTTATTTTTAAACTGTAGTAAAAACCGTAATATCCAAGGGATGGTAAACTATATAGAACAATTTTTAAATATGACACCTACACACACACACACACACCAGAAATCAGGAATTAGGGGAAGAGACAGAAAAAAAAAATCCTAGGATTAAGTAAGAGACAAGGTTTTTTTTACCCATTAATATGCAGACAAAAAGCCCTGAGAGAAAGGGCAAAATTGCTGGCTGGAAGACTGAGGATTACAAGTGACCTTACCAGTGAGGGAGTGGAGCTTGTGCTTCATAATCCAAGCAGCTGTTTTCAGTAAGTCAGAGGTGGTTTTTATTATCCTAACTATGTGCTCACTTAACCGGGTTAGTCATAGGGGCTTTTCTCTATAGCCCCACATTTCCACGTGTCTCATCTTAGAAAATTTCATAGCGTCAGTGGTATTGTGTTTTTCGAGGATTAATAGGGAATGAAAACACACACACGTACTCTCGGGAACACTTGTTCCAGCTTTGCCCATTTTGATCTGGTGATTGGGTACACGTTGAGATTCTCGTTTACAGTTTCTTTCTCCACCTTCCATTTAATTGAAACACTCTCGAAGCTTGTGTGCCCTGCCATTAACTGTTTTGTGCCCCGGTTGACACATCTTAACTACCTTAGAAAGCCACCTGAGAAGGTGCGTGAGCAGAGTGAACAGACCCAGAGCTCTTCGTAGGAGAAGGATGAGCGCCCTGGGCCCTTCCAGCCACCCTTCTCCATCCCATTCCCACTGCGGTTTAGAGTCAGGGGCGGATCCCTTGTTTAGTGACTTCTGTCCCTCAGCTTGAGTCCCTGTGTCGACCGCACCTCTTTCCCTATAGCACCCTAGGGTAAGAATGCACAAGATTCTGTAGCAAGGTGAGGTTCCCCACCTCCGGGTCTTTGATTAGGTTGTACCCTTGGTCTGGTTGCATTCTTCCCTGTATCTACAGGTGATAAAATGCTGCAGACTCTTTGAAACCGCATATGAATATACATGACATTTTGAAGCATACTTGATCTGTCTTATCTGTATATTGCTGAAGTTAGCACTGATACTGTGTTACGTTCCCTTCCTTGTCCCTCCCCCCATTCCTTCTCCCTCCCTTATCTCTTCTCAACCCTTCTCCATTCCCCCCTCTTCTCCTCCTTGACCTGCTCAAATTCCCATTTCCAATTAGACAGTCATCATAACTCCCTCAATGGTTTCTGGCATCTCATAACCCTTTTGGAAAGAGTCAGGGGAGAAATAAATTCAATAAAGCACTGCTAGCCTGCCTGACCTCCTTTCCAGTGGAGCCTGGGTCCCGGCCTGCTGTTTCTCTAATTTCTTTTACACTAGACACCTTCCTTGCCACCTGTCCAATTCAGAACAAATTCTAGGTCTCATGTTCACTTAGGAACAAATCCAGGGTCTCTCAGACTCACAATAAGCAGTCCAGATTGATCTCCTGGGGGTATTTTCCTTGTTCACTGGCCCACCTGTTTTCTTGGCCCATAACGATGGCACATTTATCACATTCAGCCTGTCTCACGTAAACAGAGCATTACTAACTCAGCCTGCCAAGAGCACAGAAACACAAACCAACAAAATGAATAAAGGGGAGAGAGAGAGATTAGCTTTAAAGAATGAGAGCATATCTGAGATACCACAGTAATTTGGGGCTCCAAGAAAGATACTTAATGGGATCCCTGTATATTTTGAATCCTCCCAGGCATAATTAGCGTCTCTTAACATGCAACCTCTCTTTTGCATCATCTCTTCAGCAACATCCCCTTCGGACAGCTAGTCTAAAGCTTGACCCTTGCATTATCACCAACCCTCTCTTACCAGGAATGCATTTCCCACGCCCCCAGCTGACCCCCCGCCACCACCACCCCAATAGAAACACCCTATGGAAGACTTGCCTCAGTTTTCCTTTATACACTCATCTTGTCACCACTAGATGTCACCAAAATCATCAGCCCTTCTACCTTGGCTTTTCCTCTATTCCAATCGTCTGAATTTTGGGGAAAAAAAATGTCCAGGGTTAGAGATGGTTGCTTCCAGAATGCTGGTAACATTCTGTTTGATGATCTGACTGTTGTAACACAGCTATAGTCGATTTGTGAAAATCCCAGCAATGCCCTTGTTTGTGCCCTTTAATGTACTCACCTTAAATAAAAAGTTGAACAAAAAATCAGATTAGGTAGGCAACCTTCAGAATGAGGAAAGGTATTTGCATGTTATAAATCTGACAAAGGGTTAATATCTAGAATCTACAGAGAACTCAAATTAACAACAACAAAAAGAGCAAACACTCCCATCTGTCACTAGGGAAGAGACATGCACAGAACTTTCTGATGAAGACAGATGAATGGCTAACAAACATAAGAAAATATGCTCCTCGTCCTAATCTCCAGAGCAACGCAAATCAAAACCACCCTGAGATACCACCCAACCCCAGTGAGAATGGGCCACATCACAAAGTCCTGAAGTTGCAGATGCTGACGTGGATGTAGAGAGAAGAGAACACTTTTACTCTGTTGGTGGGACTGCAAACTAATCCAGCCTCTTGGGAAAGAAGTATGGAGAATCCTCAAAGAACTCAAAGACTTCCCATTTTATCCTGCAACCCCATTACTAAGAAGCATCTACCCAGAAAGGGGGGGCGGGGGTATTTTATCATAAGGACATTTGCATTAGATTGTTTATCACAGCTCAGTTATAATTGCCAAGATATGGAAACAACCTGAGTACCCATCAACCCAGGAATGGTGGAATGGTATGGATATCTGTGGTGTATATATATATATGTATATCCCATGGAATACTCTTCAACCATGAAAGGGATGGAGACTTTACATCTTTTTATATTAACTGGATGGAGTTGAAATAAATTCTTCTTAGTAAAGTATCACAAGAATGGAAGAGCAAGTATCCAATGTACTCAATACTAATACAAAGCCAGTAGATGATCTGTTACACACCCACATAAGAGAAAAACTCAGTTCAATTCGATATGGGGGAAAGAAATAGAGGAAGGGGGATGGGTGTGCTCCACTTAATGGGCACAGTACATGGCACACCTCCTGGGTGTGGGACACAACCACAACAGGGACCTTACCTAACAACACAAGCATGTTGTTTGAAACCTCATGTTAATCTGAAATTTAAAAAAAAAAATGAAATAAAAATCATCTCCATCCAGAAATGATGTATTTAGCTTGTGGTACCTCACATCTTAATGCTGTGAAATTCTTCTTTTCAAATTGATATGAGTTTGCTGATTAAAAACTGTCTCTAAATCTCCTTTTTCCTCAGTGAATTGGAACTGTTTCTATTTTTCAGAGCTTTCAAACTCCTGTTTTCAAATTCTTTCTTCTCTATCCACAGACCAGGGAATGTATTTCACAATAAAATGGAATATAATAGATGTTGGCTAAATTACATAGTTTGAATTACTCTGAAATTAAGATATCTTTGAAGGTATGATTAATGTCTGGATTTTTTGGTTTGTTCTGAGGAGAAATTCAGAGACCTAAAACCAGAGCTGCCATTTTTCTTAAGTCTAGTGGGCACCATTCATAGAAACTTCACTGTGAATATCCCCTTTGGATAGCATGTGTGTCCACTGATCGCAGCCCTGCCTAAAAATCATTGCAATATTGAAGATTATGAACAGAAAAGGGCCTGGTGACATGCTAGGTAGGTTTTAGCTTGCTTTTGAAGACAAGCTCCTAGCACTTAGGAATATCCTTAGTTAATTTAGTCCTTTCATTGAATATGCATTTATTACATCCCCTGCAGTGTGCCAGGAAGTTAGTGAACCACTGTAAGGCCTAGGGGAGGAACATTTCAGGTGGAGAGAATGGCAAGACTCTGAACCAAGAGTCTTTTGTTCCTCTAATGTGTTGAGAAATGGTAAGAGAAGGTGGGGAGAGTTGCTGATTATATCAAGCTATGTAGGCCAGTACAAGGATTCTTGAATCAGCTGTAGAATCACACAATATAATTTCCACTTAACAAGATAATCCAGACTACCATTTTGATATTCTCTAGGGTCAAGGGCAGAAGTGTGGGAACCATTTAGAAGGTCATTGCTGCGATCCTTGGTGAGATGAGGGTTAGAGCCAGGATGAGGTCAATATAAGTCAGATGATTCTAGACATGCATATTTGGATGGTCAGATGCCATCTTCCAAAGAGAACTATTTTAACACAAATGCCTTGTTCCAGTTGTTCTTTTACAAAAAAGATTTTCAGTTGCCTTTGAACATTTTTTAAAGCAATATCCGAATGATTTTTTTCTAAAGAGAATTGTATCATCCTGACACCTATTATAGATTGTTTTAGCACTTTAATTTAGTTGCATTGATCAAAAGAGTGAATTTTTTATAGTATCTAGTAAGAAGTGCCAATCACAATTAATCTAGGGAGTTTATATGTAGAATTTTTACAAAGCAGTATTTGAGCCTGTGGCTTAAGGCCCGCTTACATTTTTATGGATTTTTATATTACAGACAGCTTTTTAAATCCAGGAATTAATGAAGGATCAGTCCTCACAGGCTTGTGATATCGAAATGCTGGTAAAAATCTACCAACTGTTTTAAATGGTTCAGTGACAAGAATTGTCCAGAGGAGAAATGGCATCATTCTGATGCTGAAGCAGTTGAATTCAAAACTATCATTTCCTTTTTCCCTTTCTCATTTTGGCCTGTGAAGAGACTTGCACTCCTTTGTCTCCAGTTCTCCAGAGAGAACACTCCCTCATTTTATATCATCTGCTGGTTTTTTCCCCAGTGAAATGACTTTTTCTTTATAATTTGTCATCTTGGTTTTTTTTTTTTTTTCGTTTTTTCCTTCTCTTTGATTTGAGACAATTAAGATAATGATAATTAACTTGAGTAGGACAAATTACAAACCCGAGAAACAAAGTGTGGTAGCAACAGCACAAACATAGGAACAAGATCCACTTCACTTAAGATTTTTGTGGGTTTTTTATTTGCAGTTCTACTCGATTATCAAACACAAAGAATGTGTTTGTCTACTGCATGTGAAAGAGAAGTGATATCTTAGAAATATGTCATTCCATGCAAGGATAAAACTCTGATTATCCTAAGAATTTTGAAAGAGTACACATATTTAAAGAGTGTGTCTTCATGTATATATGTATCTTTCTATCTATACAAATGAGTGTGACCTGTCATTATGCCTCATAATATAGGGAAGTGCAGGATAGATGCACCTGGTTACTGGAACTCATTCTAACTGATAACTCATCTCAGACGTTACTTTTCCCCGTGAGATGTTCATTCTCCAGGTGTGGATACCGGACTAGTAGCAGCATCACTTGGGAACTTGTTTACAATGCACATTGTAGGCTCTGCCCCAGACCCACTGAATCTGAACTGTGGAGATGGGGCCTTTCTCTCTGTTTGAGTTCACATCCTCTTGGTGATTCTGATAATCATTAAGGCTAGAGACCAATGAACAATGTAGCCTGTGGGGCCTTGCCAAATCTACCCGTGTAGATGACTCCCCCACGTGCCTGCCTTGCTCTAGTTTTTTCATTCCTTAAGTCCTGCCTTTGTCGGGTAGTTCCCCTGCGCTATCTGAGCCTCCATGGCTGCTTCTACTCACCAGACTCAAGATCTGGCTCATTCTCAGTGAATTCAACAGTAATTCTTCAGTGAAGAGAGCTTAGGTTTCTCCTGCTCATCGACCACTTCTGCTGTGCCTTCTTATGAAAATGATGGCGGAGATGAAAGGACAGAAGTCCACATTCTGCCACACATGCTGTACGTGGGGTGGAGAATTCTGGTTTATACCTTTGCTCCAGCATCATCAGTGGTATCATTCCTTTCACTCTTTCATGTGCTCTGGCTTAGTTGATAAATTACAGCGAATCTAAATCATAAGCCATTCTAAACTGCTGGAAACTGGTGTAAGAAGGCTTTATTAAGGAAATGTTTGAGGGCATAAAAATGAAAGAAGTCTTTTTATAATAGGTAGGTAAGCTGGAAGTGGAGGTTGGGATAGAATAGCCTCTGAGGCAGAGAAACCTTAGCTTTCCAGATGAATGAGGATGTGAAGCCACAGGTTACACTACAGGAAGTATCATGATGTGGAGTAGCAGGTGTATGGTGAAGTGAGAATGGATAAAACTGGTGGGGGAGGAGTGGTTTGAGCTGAAGTCTTGCAGAAGTGGTAAGGGCAGTTTTTTTTTCTTATTCCTGTAATATCTCAATTAAGGTTCTTTGACTAATTATAAAGAAAAAAAAACTTAATATTCATTTTCCCTCATTGTGTTGATCCTGTATACGTGTATTTGAAATTTTTATTCTATTTTCCATCCATTCTAGGCTCTTCTTCAAACAGTCATTATGTAATGTAGCAGAATAATAATTTATTTTCAATCTTGCTTGACATATTCAAATTCAGTTTAAAGGGTCAACCAAATGATACGTGCTCTGTAATATCTTATGCTTTTATCCTAGCAGAACACTGATGCTGGGCTACTGAGATTTGTGGTCTTTTGCGGACACATTGGGAGGAGGTATTAGGCAAATACCTGATTAATAGGTTGCGATCTTTTCCTGAATATTAACATAGTGGACGACTTTGGTTGTTATAAATTGCTCATATGGGCATTTTTCTCCATCACCATTCCTAATACTAAAGTTATGTATTTCGTGCATTATAGTATCTGGAGGTCTTTCACAAAGCGCATGTTGCATGGCAAAGCTAAGTTAAAGCATAAAAAGCTAAATTATGATAAAAACTGCAAATTTGATTTCACACAATTAGTTAATGTTAACTCCTTTTTGAACATTAAAGATGCATTTGGCACTGGCAAAGCTTATTATTGGGCATTGTTATACTATCTGTTTATCCATCCTACCTCTCTATCAATCCATCATCTAAATGCCTTGCTGCCGTCCCTCTCTGTCTGCACACCCAGTAGGTCTCACTTTTTATCAGAGCTAATATGCCTCTTTTTTCCTCTATAGTCCAGGGTAATAAATTTTAAGGAAATAACCTTCGTTACTCAAATAATTGTTGCATTTTTCTAACTATTAATATAAATTACATTTTAGTTAAAAGCTGCCTGAAAAAGAACAATTAACAATTTCCTACATTATCTTTTGTGTAAATACCACATAAACAAATGCTATATTTATTAATGCACTTACATAGGCAAATATTATGTTTTAAAGACAGATAGCAATTAATATTATGTTGTGATTTTTAAAAACTGATAGTAAGCATAACAGACTGAAGCATGGGCTTAGCCTTGTGTCTTTTTTTTTCCTTTGACAGTTATTTGCATTTGTTTTATGTTGCATTTATTCCCGTGCCATAAGTTTTTGTTTCTTCCGTTTCTTCTGGGATATCGTTTTCTTCTGTGTTGCCTCTTCTTCTGGTTTGGGAGCAATCTGTTCCTTTTCAGTAAGGATCATCTCCATGTGGCAGGGGGAGCTCACGTATGGGTTATTGCGACCGTGGGCTCTGTAAGTTCGGTGACGCATCTTGGGTGCTTTGTTCACTTGGATATGCTCAATGACCAGAGAATCCACATCTAAACCCTTACGTTCAGCATTACTCTCTGCATTTTTAAGCATATGCAGCAAAAATAGAGCACTCTTTTTGGGTTACCAACCCTGTGTCCAGCCTCACTGTTTGGCCTGGGCGCACCTATCAACTCCACCATTGTAACGGAATGGTACACATTGTTTCTTTAAGGTGACATCCTTCAGATACTTGGTGGCTTTTCATATATGCATACCCTTGATGTCCTGGGCAGTTTCACGTGTGTTCTTAAAGTGAGCACGAAGATTTGAGCCTCTTGACTTGCATGACTTTGTGGGGTTTTCTGGGTCCAATGAACAGCAAACCATTTTCACAGATCACCTCAGGCTACTTAGGTGAAGAGGAGCAGCCTTGTGTCTTTATTAAGATGTATAGGAGGAGATACTGATTTTTAAGTATGCTATGTACAGGATACCTAATTCTAGTTCTCTCTCTCTCTCTCTCTCTTTTTTTAATAAAAAAGCAACATGTCCTTTAAAGTTTTATCTCCTATATATATATATCTGTAGAGTTAGCATATACAGGGATTTTATAAGTAATTTTTTTTAATCTCTAAATGGAACTTCTGTACAACTCTGTTTCCTTAGTGCAGTGATTCTCAACCTTCCTAATGCCAAGACCCTTTAATACAGCTCCTGTGGGTCGTGACCCACAGGTTGAGAACCTCTGCCTTAATGATTTTTCTGATCCAGGAATTTTCTTTATTTGTTTTGGGAGATGAAAAGGCACAGATGTTACATGAAAAAAGTGAAAATTTAGTAGAAATGGCTAAAGGATCTCTAAGTCACGTTCTAAAAACTTTGTAAAATAGTTTAAAATAACTAGGCTTTATAACCCTTGGCTTATCTTTGCTCACCTTTTTTTTTTTTTTAAACCAATTCAAGTTTAGAAATACTTAACTGCAAGCAGTGGTTTATTGCGAATTTCTACATCAGATAGCTTCTCCTTTTGAGATCTGGTCTTTGGGGTTAGAAGGTAATTGGTGATATTTATTAGATAACCAGCAAATAATGGGCTCTTTCCATAACCATCAGAGAGTATTTACCATTTTTAAAGTTTTAGAAGTATTTTTAATATTGTTAAATTTAAGCAAACAGGAAACCTTGAACAAGAAGATATGATAATTAGACCACAACTCAGTCAGCCTGGCAGTTGCCCGTACACCTTCAGCGTATCTCTGTCATCCTTTGATTTTGTTTTTGTTTGAACATCCATATCAGAGAAGGCTTAACATCATTACCTTTGCTCTTACTAAATCTCTAGCTATAAAGACACAGCCTGTTGTCTCTGTATATGTAAATGAGAACAACTTTTATCGTTTTCTTTACCTTGACGATATGTTTCTGGGATAGCATTCTATAATAATTCTCGAGCTATGGTTTTAAAGATTTATATGGCTTTATGTGCAATAATTCTAAACTTACAAAGCTGACCTGAACATAATCTCAAAAATCTGCACTTGTGAATATTTATCCATTTTTATTACTTAAGTAAGAGTGATTACTGTTTAACCTTAATCTTCCTGTGTTTATCCTCTCAATAATTTTAGCATTGTTCAAATATAAAAAATTAATGTATCTTAATATGACTATGCCTGTTTATACACATGTCAGAGGCAGAAGCTGCTGTAGATTACTAATAATTAAAATCTACTCATATTTGTAATATGTGCCTTTAAATTTATTTATCTTATTTCTTGTTTCAATAGTCCAGAGAGAATTTATTTTAAGAAAAAAGTAATAAACCTAATAAAAAGCTTGTAACATCCTACAATTAAGAGAAAGGCAAATAAAAAATGTCTGGATAATGAATTTGTTGCTGAATTTTAGCTTCAAAGCACCTTCTCCACTGTACTATTTTTCTCTAATAGCAGCTTTATTGTTTCATAGGACTAATATTTTCTGACACGAAGCTCACTGGCTTTCATGCTTTGCAGGTCAATTTCTTCTGGAAGAAGGTCGCCTCATAGAAGCCGCTGAGATGGCAAAAAGAGCAGCTGAGCTGGACAGCTTGGAGTTTGATGTTGTCTTTAATGCTGCCCACATGCTCAGGTTAGTTTTTTACCACCATACCTTGGAAGACCAGTGCCCTGGCTTTTAGAAAGCAATTAATTCTATGAATTTCACTGTTGTAACACTTTATTCCACATTCTGAAGGTAAAGCATGCTGCTTAACCAGGTAAAAACTACAACCATTCATTGTAGTTCTGTGCACAAGGTACAGAGCTGGCGACCTTCTTTGTCATCTCTCCAGAGACTACTGGTCACAAAACACAAAAGGAAAACTGCAAATTAAATTTAATAACTAGCTACAGCCTCCAAAAGAAAACATCATGTCAGTTAGTCAACGCCAGCTCGGTGTTCGTGTTTTTATTTTAATTATATTAAACGTGGCATGTGGATACATTTCACCATTTGATAGTGAAGAAGATTATCAAATACAAATATACTTAAGGTCGGGAAAATTCGCAATGTCTCTGTAATCAGCACTTATGCTTTGTCTTGAAACAGAACATTTTTAGACCTTTAGAGCATCTATTTTTAGAAAAGTCATCACAAAGGCTAATTACAATAACAGGTAGATCATCCGTTTTTCTTGTCGATATAAAGAGAATCAGTGCATCTACAAGTGGTGCTTTAGGTTAAAGGATATTGTTTGTAAGAATTTTTTTTTAATCAAAGGACTTAGTGCTTCAAGTGCATTTTTTGTCCTGTTAATAATATATACACCCCCTTTCTTCTACGTGTACACTTACCCTAATTTTACTCCATTAAATCCCCACTAAATGCCTCATCAAATGGCATCCACACCTCGTTCTCTCTGCCTGGCTTCTAGGGAGAGATTTGTAATTATGTAGGTCGTTCTTACAAAGGAAGAAAAATAACAGTAGTTAGTTCACATTTGGATGATTTTAAAATGAGGACTTTTGAGAAAAGTAGAGGAACTAGTTTGTTATGACTTTCATTTCAAGACTATTCTAGATTTCACATGTAGTTTTGAGAAGTAATACAGAGTGATCATTTTTTTATCACATCTCCAGTTTCCCCAGTGGTAATATTGTGTAAAACTGTAATATATCATCACAACCAGGATATTGATACAGTCTACTGGCCTTACTGGGTTCCTCCAGTTTTACCTGTAACCCCAGTGTGTGTGGTATGGTCTATATAATTTTGTCACATAGATTTATTTATCTATCGCCAGAGTCAAAATGTAGTGAAAGTTCCATCATCATAAATAACCCACAAGGACCCTTCATGTTCTTTATAATCACATCTCCCCAGCTACCGCTGTCTCTCACAAACCAGTATGTAAAGTGGCAAGTGTTAAAGATTTGTTGAGTTTATAGTTTGAGATTATTATTATAACTATATCTTAATAGCCTCCTACCTGGATTTTTCTAAGTTACAAATATGAAATCGAAAGCCCAGGTGAAAGGATTTAGAGGCTTTATAGGTGGTTACATTCATTCCACAATAATGTTTAGATGTCTTTCTTAAGGTATCTGTTTTGTGATCAACTCGAGAAATCCGACATTTACAAAAAGAAAGCAAGACTCATTTGGCCATTGGCGTATTCATAAAATAAGCTGTTGCAACCTTCAAGAGCCTTCAATCCAAGGATAATTTTCAAAAGCCATCTTAATTTGTATGACAAGGCTAGGTGCTATCATAAAGAATAAACACCATGCTTTCAGTCACAATAGAGCATTTGCAAGGATGGGAAAGCACACATTTCTATATAAATCATCTTGATGATAATAGACACTTTCATCAAGGCATTTTGCTTCAGTATCTGGAATTCAAGATCTACCAATGGAAACCTATTATAGTTCAAATAGCGTTCTTGTTAAGTATATCACTTGTAACTTTTTCTTAGGTAGCATAACAGTAGAACCAGCAGAATGCTTTTTTTTTTTTTTGTGCATTGGCGATGTGGAAATCTTTCAGATGTATTTTCAGAACCTTTTTTCCAGCTTTCTGCCATGGGCGTTTCTCATCAAGCTGGAATCAGTCAGTGCCCGCCTGTGCTAACTGCAAATACAACCACAGCAACCTGGCTGCGTGTGCTGGTCATCGTGGTAGCAGTCCTCAGGAACATTTTTACTTAGCTTTTCTGTTTTTCAGCTCTGTGACAATCAGGTACAAGCTGATCACCCATCTCTGTCCTTTTTAGTTGAGAACATTCAGGGCTTTGTTTGCCAAAGAGAATAAGAAAGGTTGGTGGTTTCCCCTCAATTCAGTTTTATCAAAATGTGTAGTTATAAAGGTTTTTTCTTATTTGATGTTATATGTGAAGTATCCTCTGAGGATGCCAAATAGTTCTAAACCGAGCTTGATGTTGTTTTCTCAAGAGCTCTGTTTTGCGGGGGAGAGATGTAGGACACAAAATTGGTAATGTTTGGTGACCAGTTAGACATGAAGGAAGGAGTGCTGTCTTCCTGATTGTGACTTGGCTAGCTGGATTAATGGTTTACCTAATATGAAAAGTCAGCCAGGTAAGAAAAGTTTATAGTTTAAGCTACAGATAAAGGCTGGGTGTAGTGGCTCACGCCTGTAATCCTACCACTCAGGGAGGCCATATTGGGAGGATCACTTGATCTCAGGAGTTTGAGACTGGACTTAGCATTTTCTACTAAAACTGGAAAAAATATCTGGGTACCCTAGCATGTGCTCATTCTCAGCTACCATCAGGAGGCTGAAGGATCACGTGAGCTAGGCGTTTGAGCTACAATGATGCCACTGTACTCTGTCATGGGTGACAGAGGAAGACTCTGTCTCACAATAAAAAAAATAGATGAAGCATACTGGTCTTTCCTTTTTTCTGATCTACTCCTAATGAAATGACCTAAAGAATCTATTAATGGGGAAAAAAGGCGAATTACAAATGTAAAAGAAAAACCGATTTCATATGAATGAGGTTGGACTGGAAGAAGTGAGGTCCTGAGGCCAGCCATCAGGGGATAAATCTTTCACGGGACACTCACTCTTACAGGTCTGGCTCAGAAGTAGACTATATCACATTCCCATACGTTCAGTGATCCAAGGAAGACTCAGCAAGCCTTCAATTTTGAAAAAGGTTGGAAAGTGCAATCCTGCTGTAGTTGTGATAGGTGGAGGGCCACGTGTTTGGTGAATGACATTAATACAACTCCCATACCTCAAAGTGTTCTTGCCACTCACTTTGTAACATGAATTTAGAAATGTTCTAAGCAGCTCTCATACTTTTTAATGTATATCTGGTCTCTGAGGGCCTTGTTTTGGTGCCTCTGATTTGTCATTCTGATCTTAACTGCCAAACTGAAATCACATATTTCAAAAGTTTCTGTTAGCTTATTTTACAGAGAAATATCTTTATCCATTTCTTAGAATTGAAATGAGTCTATTAGAAAGACCTCTAATTCCAAGCTTTTCGAGTGTCCCAAGACGTTGAGACAACATCCCTAGTTCATTTTTTCCCTTTGTTCTGACTTGGAAATTCTAGAGACGTGTACTAAAGTTACCAAAGGGACATAAACCTCCCTTCTTCACCTGCACTGGAGAGTTGAATGAGTGAGGAGTCATCTTTGTTGTCTTTTTTTGTTTGTTTTAATTTCAAAATATTAAGGGGGTACAAGTCTTTTTGATACCCGGATAGCTTTTATAATGCTTAAGTCAGGGCTATCAGTGTGCCCATCACCTGAACAGTGTTCACTGTACCTGATAGGTTTTTAGCCCTCCTCCCCTCCCTTTCCTCTTCTTGACTTCCAGTGATTTTTACATCTCTCTGTGCCCACGTGTGCCCATTGTTCAGCTCCCAGTAATTAGAGAGTACATATGGTGTTTGTTTTTCCATTCCTGAGATAACTTTGCTTAAGGGAATGGTCTTCAGTTCCATCCCAGTTACTGCAAAGATGTATTACATTCCTTTTTTATGGCTGAGTAGTATTCAACAGTGGGGGTGTGTGTGCATATACAGACCACAATTTGTTAGCCTATCCATAAATTGATGAACCTAGTCAGGGGTCCTCAAACTTCTTAAACAGGGGGCCAGTTCACTGTCCCTCAGACCATTGGAGGTCCAGACTGCAGCCCCAGGACAAGTCGGCTCCTAAGCAGGGCAGGCAGCAGCGGCAAAAACCCTTGGCGTGCCGGATAAATGTCCTAGGCGGGCCACTTGTGGCCTGTGGGCTGTAGTTTGAGGATGCTTGACTTAGATTGATTCCACATCTTTTCAGTTGTGGATTGTACTAGAGTAAACATTGCAGTGCAGGTGTTTTTTTGTTTTTTGATTAAATGACTTCTTTTCTTTTGGGGTAGATGCCCAGTGGTGGGATGGCTGTATCAAATGATAGGTCTGTATTTATTTCTTCAAAGAATCTCCACTCTATTTTCCATACAGGGAGTACTAATTTGTAGTACCACCAACGGGGTATAAATGTTCCTTTCCTTTCTCTCTGCATCCGCACCAACATATCTTGCTTTTCTGACATTTTAATAATGGCCATTCTGACTGGAGTAAGGTGATATTTCATTATGGTTTTAATTAGCATTTCCTTGATAGTTAGTGATGTTGAGCATTTTTTTCATAGGTGTAGCCATTTGTCTATCTTATTTTGAAAAACTCTGTTCATGTATTTGCCCACTTTTTTTTTTTTTTGAGACGGAGCCTCAAGCTATCCCCCTGGGTAGAGTGCCATGGCATCACAGCTCATAGCAACCTCCAACTCCTGGGCTCAAGTGAGTCTCCTGCCTCTGCCTCCCAAGTAGCTGGGACCACAGGCGCCGGCCACAATGCCTGGCCATTTTTTGGTTGCAGCCATCATTGTTGTTTGGCGGGCCGGGCTGGGGATTCGAACCTGCCACCTTAGGTGTACGTGGCTGGCGCCGTAGCCAATTGAGCCACAGGTGCTGAGCCAAAAAGATAGATTTATGGTTTTTCCTGTTTCATCATCTTCCCAGAATCCTTCCACATTTTCTTTCTTTTTGAAGCACTTTCTTCTTTGGTTTCAGTTCCCGGTCATACTGCTTGCCTCCCTATCATGAGCTTCATTCACTTGGTGTCCATGTTTTGGGTGGAGATCTGATCTGATTACATCCCTAGAGTAAATCAATGAGACTGAATAAATACTTTCTGTCATCCAGTTGATGAAGACAGATTAGCTTTCCCAGGGCCTCATTACAGTCCTATTACTTTTGTTTCTGTAAATACAGATTTCTGGTGTGTCTTTTATGCAGCTTATACAACAAGAGAAAGTTCAAGTAGTTATTCTTCAATCTAGCTTCCAGGCAAACATACATGATAGACAGATGAGGCAAATGCAGCAGCAAAACAATAAAAAATAAGCAGAAAATCAAGATAAATGGTAAAAGACTTTGAAAAAATTAAGTCTAGTTTCTTCAAAACATTTTCTCTTAAGACCCCTTGGCCTCTCTACTATATTCCAAACATATGCTGGGGACTCTGTGTACTGAGAATGCAGCAACAATCTATAGATGCTATTAATAGGAGTTCTAAATCTTTCTAAAAGTAGAATGTGAACGCCTTAACACAATAACTAAGAAAATGACATGAAGGCTATGTTAACCAGTTTGATGATAATATTTCAAATTGTATGTGAAAACACTACACTGTATCCCAGAATTTCATTAATGTACATAGTTATAATTTAATAAAAAAAAAATAGGAGTTCTAAGGAAACAGAAGTTATCCATCTCTCTCTTTCATGTGTCTGTATATCTCTCTATAGATCTCTGTGTGCATGTGTGTATTAAGAGAGAAAGACAGAGAGACAGAGAGAGATTTTAAGGAGTTGGTTGGTTCATGCAATTGTGAGGCTGGCAAGCCTAAGGTCCATAAAGCTGGCTGGCAGGCTAAAAGTTCTGATAAAAGTGGATGCTACAGGTTGACTATTAATTCTGAAGACAAGCAGGGTAAAAAATCAGGCTGGGCTTCTGTGTTTCATGAAGAGAGTTTCTTCTTCCTCTAGTAACCTCTTTCTTTGTTTTTAAAGTCTTCAACTGATTGGGTGAGGCTCACCCACATCGCGGAAAATAATCTCCTTTACTCAAAATAATTGAATCTGTAACTATTGATTGAAATAGCTAAAAATATAACTTTATTGGTGATTGCCCAAACGACTGGGCACTATAGCCTAGCCAGCTGACACATAAAATTAACCAACTGAGGGCTCATACAAAGAAACAAACAAAAACCCAAAAGGGAACTGAAAATAAGGGACAGATAAGAATAAAGCAAATACACAGAATGTTTACAGTTTGTGTATCTAGGTGGAATATGTATGCGTTTTCATTGTGCTATTCTTGTGTGTTTTGTCTAGGTAGGTTTGAAATTTACTAACATAATGTTTTTAGGGAAGAGAGACATTGTAGGAAATACATGTAGTGAAGTGTCGGTAGCTTTGCACATACAGATAAGACTAACTAGTGCATTTCATTGAAAATAAGAACAGTGATCAGGAAATGCTCCCTTAAGAGTTGAGTCTTGCAGGACAAATGGGGATGGCAGAAGCAAACGGAAATGGGTTCTTCATCATTTTGATACAGGACACGTGGCACCCCAACGTGGAGCTGGACGGGCAGATAGGATGCCTCTGTCTTGGCGGTGTTGGTGCGGTGGCAGGGGTTAGAGGAACCAGCACGCTGGAGGGTAGGCAGACCCCCACAGAACCGGATAGCTGGATGGGTCAGACAACAACCAGGGAGACACCAGCATCTTAGATTTCCCTCCTCTTGCACTTGGGGCTGAACAGGGAACCCCCCATTGCCTAGGCCTGGTCAATTTCATGTAAGTTTCCTAGGTCTGGTAATAAAAGGGATTGTAGCCATTCATTCACCACCCAGACATGGTAAAGGTAACTACAGAGGGCCCCATGTGACTACATATACCCCTAGACAAATAGCCCAGAGTCAGTGGGACAGAGAGAGAGAGAGAGCTTTTCTCTCCTGACTTGGGTTTTCTCTCCCTGCTGGGTGGGAACTTTGGGTTTTATATTCTTTTCTGTAACTAAATCCTGTCTTACCACTGATCTGTAGTCCATGGATTCATTCTTCGAATCACAGAGACCAAGAGCCTACTGAAGACAAAATTCTGGTATCAATTTGATCAGACTGAGCAATGGTTAAGGAGCCTGCAATTCCCTGTCCTTGAAGAAAGACTGACTAGTTCCTGACATTCAACAAGAAGCACTGCTCACTAAACAAGTATGCTGTTCACTGAGTATGTGTTATATTCCTGGCAGATAGAAGAGTTCTTGGTACCTCTGAATGATACTGGACAGGTGGCACCCCAGCTAGCTCAGCTGAGTGGAGCTGGAGGACCTGCCACCTCTTCTTGGTGGTGTCGGTGGTGGCAGCCACAGAGGAACCAGCAGGCTGATGTGTAGGCAAGCGGGGGAGTGGGGGAGCTTCCCTCCCACAACAAGACTCTAGTAGCCAAAGGAACCCTACTGGGGGGACTGTGCTATTGCCTCACTTCTGGCAATTCCTCCAATGCATCCCTGATTGGTCCATTTTCAAAACCTAATTATGATTGGTCTATTTTCAAGACCCGAAAGCTCATTGGACAATTGTCCCTAAATAAGCCCCTAAGCAAAGAGCCCAAGAACCGGTCTCAGGAGAAAGAGCAGAAGAGCAAGGAGGTTTGGCTCTATAACACTTGTATCCTGCTCTATGAGATTTGCCCCTTTGTAAGAACTGTAAACACTTGTATCCTGCTTTGCAAGGAGGTTTGGTCTTTTGTAAGAGCTGTAACACTTGTATATAAACCTATCTTACTACTGGTCCTGCTCTGCAAGGAGGTTTAGCTCTTTGTGAGAACTGTAATACCTGTTGAATAAAACCTAACCTACTGTTGATCCTGTGGTCCATCAATTCATTCATGGAATCACCCAGACCAAGAACCTGAAAATCCAGTATCATGAGGATACGATAGATTTTGTTATATGTAATAATTCTTTTTACTTGAATTGCCTATAAGACTTGGTGAAAATAAAGCAAACAGGAAGAGTAGAAATGACATCTGCATTCCATAATATTTTCTAAGAGGATATATAAGAAGGTTGTCAGAAAGATGGTAAGGTGGATTTAAAGAAAGTCCCTTTAAAGAAGATTTGCTTTCTTCAAAATCCTTTGACATTTAAATTACCAAGTTACTTTTATCTAAATGACCAAAATCAGTTTGATTAAGCTGAGAGCACCCACGTGTTTGGAGATTCTGCACTTCCGTCCTCTGTGCTCATAGTTTCTCTTTTGAAATTATATAAAACATACAGTCTATATTAAAGATGGGAAGATCTTGTGTGGATATACAAGCACATGTGTGGTTTGCTGAATTTGCTACATTTATAGTGTTTGTTTTTACTCATTAGGTGTTTACTTGAGACTGAGGAATACTGAATTGAGAATAGCAATGTTAGTGATACTGAAATTTCATCTTCAGTAGGTTCTTTAATTCCCTGGCCTAGGAAATTTACATGAAATTGACCAGGCCTAGGAAATGAAGAGGTTCCCTGTTCAGCCCTAAGTGCAAGGGGAGGGAAACCTAAGGTGCTGGTGTCTCCTCAGCAGTTGTCTGGCCCCTTTGGCTACTGGAGCCTCCTGTGTGGGCCCTCCTGCCTACCCTCCAGCCTGCTGGTTCCTCTGCTGGCTGCCACCACACCAACACCGCCAAGGCGGAGGCAGCTCCCTTTCCCCCTCCCAGCTCCACCTACCTGGCTGGGACTCCACTTGTCTTGTATCATTAGGATCTCAGGAAGAAACAAAAAATAAAGTCTAATCTAATTTACAATTTTTAGAATGTTAATGTTAATTAGGGTTACTCTAAATTTCCAGACATAGGGAAGAAGTCACATTTGAATCTCACCATTTAATGAAATTATTAATAACTAAGTTAAAACTTTCTTAAAGATTAATTTGTAAGCAATTTTTAATCAATAAAACAGTAACAAGAATAAAGTATTAATCTCTTGGGGTAAGAAGGAAAATCATATTGCACAATAGGAGGTCTTCCCATTCTAAGTTAATGTTTCTTGTAATAAAACTGCCCTGCTTTGAAATCTCCTGATTTGAGTAGGGAACTATGGAAATTACAGAGAAACTCTCAGATGCACATTTTTTTCTAACTTAAAAAACTTAATTGGAATAGGTTTTTTTCTCATATGAGAACAAAATTAAAATACAAATAAGTAATGTTGATGGACTGGAGTGAGGTTAACTTTGTAAGGTCTCCAGGCAGTGGCTTCCCTTCTCAGACGCCGGGGGCCTCAGGTGACTGCAAGTCCAGTGCTGCTGGTGCCACCAGGGACGAGACTAAGGTAGAGTTTGTGGCCAAGATGGAGCTGGTTATGATTATCCCTAACTTCAGTCAAATAAGATCTATCTTGTTGCAGGAGACCTGGGGCCTTTTAACCCTGGTTTGCCAGTGGAAGTGCCTTTGTGGCTGGAAATTAACCCTAAACAAAGACAAAAATGCAGGTGCTCCCCCTGAGTGCAAGGAAACGACCAATGATCATGAACCAGAGGAAGAACGTTTCACCCCATTGCCTAGTCCCTACTACGTGGAACCTACCAGACTCCTACAAATCGAGCTTCAGACTGCGTCCCGTCCCGGAACCAGCTGAGATCCAGACACCCCCATCCGGCCCAGCCGGGACCTCCGCCAGCCAAACCTCAAGCGTCTAAGATGGCGCTGGTGTCAGGAGGACACTGGCCTGGGCAGCCTGCCCTCGAAGGAGACCAGTGCCACGCCGGTGGGAGTGTTCTAACACAAGTGCTCTGTCCCAAGTACGGACTCTGCACAGACCTCCCAACCTCTGCGAACGCCGGGTCTCGGGGCTTCCCAGCCCTCCTGAGCTGTAAGGGCGGCGGGCGGGGATGCAGGCCCAGGTGGACGCTCTGCCAGGCTGGAGAGGCTCGCGGTTCTGGAGCCTGAGAAATGTGTTTGACTGTCTGAAAAACATGCATGATGGTGCAAGGAAAGGATTCATAACGTGGTTGACACAAGTTTGTGATTAGTCCTCCACTCAGTCCCGGGAATGTCTCTTAATTCCACATCTAGTTCTAGAAGCCAGCTTTCCTTTCAGCGTCGGTAGGTAAGTTATTCTCCAGCGCACAATGGTCGCATGGTGCCAGTGTGCAGAGATGCTGAGCATAGTTACCGTAGGAGCACTGACGTGCCGACAGCTTTTCTCCTTCTTGATTCGGATTTCTTGGGTTAAATTTAGACTCCTGTAAAGAGGCTGCTCACAGAGGGTGGCAGATGGATCAGTGAGTGTTGCGGACTGGCACTTATCCTCTAAGCTCCAAGTCACAATAAAAACGGACCCACCCCCATTCATAAGCTCTAATAAATGTCTAGGATCAGGTGGTCTATGGTATTGGTTAATTATTTTTAATGATCAGCCCTGCTGGGAGAGGACTGGCATCTTCTAATAGACTGTATATATGCCTGAACAATTTCCCTCCTTCTTTCTTAAGTTGACAAAAGTTTTGCCTAGGCATGCTGCCACCAAGTAAGATCACGTCTTTGCCTGGCTCCATTCCACAGGAGATGTGACCCCGTGTCTAAGTTATGGCCAAGGGGGCTGTGGAGTTTCTGGAAAGTTCCTCTTAAAGTGCAGAAGGTTTACCTTTTTTTTTTTTTTTCTTCCTTCTTCTTTCTTTATCCTGCTGCTTGGGATGAGGACACGATGACTGGTGCCTCAGCAGCCATTCTGGAGGGAGCATGCAGAGTAAGGCCCTTGTAGGCTCAGGAAGAAAGAGAGTCAGCTTCAGGAACCTGCACCTTTATGAACGAGGATCAGTGAGACTAACCACAGTGTCATGAGTCTCTACTATTCACATCTGAATTTTATCCTACCTCATAAATTTCCCAAGAAATAATTTTGAATTGACTCTAATATACAGGTAAACATGAGATGGGTTCCGGAAGCGTATTTTTAAACAAAGAACAACGTAATCACTGTGGTAACTAAAAAGGACACCTTTTCTAGAAAGCTATCAAATCCCAAACTATTTAGTGATGAAAATACATTTTGTTTATATAAAAGCTCTATTTATTTTTACATGGTTTCTGGAGGAATAAATTTTACTTTTATACCGCTCAACATTTTTAATAAAAATTATACTTTTACCTCTGAGTGACTAATTGTTATTTTCTTTCATACTGAACTGAAATGCTTTCTTGCTTTTTTTCATTAAACCACAAATGATCCTTCATTTAAAAAGAAGCAACTCATTTATAAATGATTTCTAATTTTGACTTGTCAGTGAGAACTTTCTGTTTTAGGAGGGTATTGACATTTTAAGAAAAGCTTGTAATCTCCCATGGGCCATGATTACCAATATCTGAATCTTAGGGGTGGGTCAAATGAACATGCCTTGAGAGAAGCTTTGTCTGATGGTGTATGAGCATCAATGCCCTCTGCACTAGTGAGAATCTGTCCTCCAATTGCAAGAGATGACAGTCCAATCTCTGAAAAGAACACATACACACACCTTAGTCAATGATGTCTTCTCCTTATAGAGAAACTTTAAAATATCAAGCTGTTTAAATTATTATAGCTTTCATTTTGGATCGTGATTTATTTTTCCTTGCATCTACTTATTTTCCTAAGCATGATTTCACTTATAAGTAAATCTTACAGGAAGGAATTTTGTTTCACCTTAGGCAACCAAACTGCTGCTGTATAAGCTGTTCTTTTCAAGCTTTCTGAATGTTTTAATGTTGTCGGATATCAAATTCATTGTTAGTCATTTCCTGTTTACAACAAAACTAAAATATGATATAAAGCCTACAGACAAACTTTCTTAAATATAAAATGAATGGAATCAAAATGTATTCTACTCTAAATAATAAATATTTTCATAAGAAAAAAATAAAAATTCAAAAGTTAGACTGGATAAAAGTTTTATAAATTAGAGATAGCACAGTATATTGTTCAAGGATAGAGACTTCAGAGCCAGGATAGGCAGGTTCAAATCTTGGATCCTCTGCATGATCTCTCTGATCTTGGTTGGGATACAGAATACTCCTGAGACTCAGTTTTACCATCGGAGGAATGGGGATAATGGTAATACCTACCACTGGGTTGTTAAGAGGAATCATTTAGGTGCTATATGCAAATTATAAATTGTTGAAGATCATTTGACCATATAGACAAGCATTTTTTATGCTCACTTTAATTTTTTTTTTTTTTTTGCAGTTTTTGGCTGGGACTGGGTTCGAACATGCCACCTCTGCTATGTGGGGCCGGTGCCCTACTCCTTTGAGCCACAGGCACCGCCCTAATTTTTTTTTTTTAAATTTTAGTATAATTTTAGATTGGGAGAAAATTTGCAAGGATAGTACAGAATTCCCACAGATCCTATACCAAGTTTCCGTTATTAACACCTTATATTACAATGATACATTTGTCACAGCTAATAAACCAATAATGATATATTATTATAAACTAAAGTCCATACTTTATTCAGATTGTACCTGTTTTTACATAATATACTTTTTCTATTCTAGGATTCCATTCATGACACCATGGTTCATTTATCCATCTGATCTCCTTAGCTACCCCTAAATTGTGACATTTTCTCAGAATTTCCTTGCTTTCTGTGATATTAACAGTGGCAGTTTTGAGACATACTGGTCAGGTACCTTGTAGAGAATCCAATGACTAAGATCTGTCTGATGTTTTTCTTATGATAACACCAGAGTTAGAGGTTCCTAGGAACAAAATCTTAGATGGAACAAAATCTTAGACGCAAAATGTGATTCTTATCATATTCCCCAAGGGCAGGCACTATGAATAAGAGAATGTCATACTGATAATATGACATTGGTCACCTGAGACCATATTGTCAGGTGTCTCCACTGCAGATTTGATCCTCTTTGTCCCCTCCCCTTCCACATCATACCCTGGGGAACTGCCCTTGAAACTGGAACATCTACATTAATCATTTGAAATTTTTCTGCATAAAAAATCTGCATTTTTTACTCCCATGTATTTATTTACTCATTCACTGATTTATACCATTATGTGTACACAAACCTTTATTTTATACTTTGGTTATACTATGCTCTTTTTTTTTTTTTGTCAATTAAACTATTTCATCTTTTGCCATCTTTCAGTGGGCCACTGTGTCCTTTTGTTACAACCCTCTCATTTTCTTTTTTGAGCACTTCCTTGCATTCTGGCATGACAAGATGTTCCAGGCATCTTGCCCAAATGTGGCCATAATGAGGTACTTTGCTATTGCCATCTTGGTGGCACTTGCATATTCCCTACTCTGGAATACACATTCTATTCAAAGGGAACACACAATAAGATAAAAAAATCCCAAATTCTGGAGTCACTCAGCACAGAATTCAAATACCAGCCTGACTACTGATTATGTGACCTCAGACCAGTTACATCTCCCCTCTAAACCTCAAAAATAGGACATGCTCTTCCTTAGTTTGCGACATGAATCAAAGCAGTTGTGGTGAGGTTTCAAAATCAATTTGAGTTCCTTAACCCCAAATTTTCTTTGATAAATAAGCTAAAGACGTGTATGAATTTTAAAACTATTGAAATATCAATGAGTGCTGAATTTAAACTCATTTGTAGAGAAGTATGAATACATAATTCTGTTTGAAATAATTTTTAAACCTTGACTAAAAGAAATTATTGGTCTTAACTAGATATTAGTAGAATTACTATAAATACATACGTAGAAACAAATGATTTACAAAAGAATTCTACAGTAGGAAAAAGACAAGTGCATGCCCTTCAGGATGATGTGAAAATTCAGTGAAGAGAAACTGGGACATCTGGGTCCTACTCCAAATTTAATCATGAATTTTGTTTGACCTTGGCCTTGTCATCTCTAGTCTTTAATCACCTTAGGTGTAAGGCAAAGATCATCTATCACCACTTACATCTCTTTGAATGGAAATTCATGTGTATTTATGAGCTAATAATTTAATGTTGCATGAATTGAAGTAATTCAATTCAAGATGAAGTAATATTCAGAAATGACAGCATTTCTTGCTTGTAGTATATGTAAAGAAAATATAAGATTTCCTTCTACTTTAGTCTTTCTGATGTAAATGCTTCTTGAACAGTTCTTCTTCCTTGAAACCTTTATTGACTGAAGGTTTAAAATTTTTCAAGTGATATCTTTTCATTCTCAGATTTGAGAAATATGCACTTATCATTTTTCTTTATTCTTTGTTTTAATATAACCAATATTTCATCCCCATATGCAACTGAAAAAGTTTACATATAGGAATCAACCTTTGACCAATATTTTATTGGCTCAAGACTTATCAATTCATAAGTTACTACAAATCCAGTTGGCATTGTAGTATATGGTAGTGTATGAGCAGGTGAGAATCCTGCTTTAATGGAGCTGCTTTGCTAGACAGGGTAAACAAATAAAAATAGTTGCATCAGAATGTGGATGGTGGCAAATGTTGAATGTGGAAGAATGTTAGTGTGTTAGTGTGGAGGTGGGTGTGCCACAGAGGGCTGAGGAAATGAGTGAGTTTGTCCTGGAGATTCTTAAGGAAACAACGTTCCCCACAAGGAACAAGGAATAAGTAGTGAAAAACCCTGAGACAAGACTGCTCTTTGCAGGCATGAAGAAAATCACAGGTCAGTAAGGCTGAAACTTTTAAGCCATGAAAGGTTCTCTACTACAGGTACTTCTATTTCTCCACCATCTCCAATGTGTTCTACCATAACTCAGTGGTACTGATTTAGTTAGTACATTTTCTGTTATTAATGATATTTTTATTTCCTGCTTAACAAAATACCTGGCAAAGGGTAAGAGTCATTCATATTCTGAAAAGACAAGTAAAGCAACTGAATTTTCAAGATTGAAGGGACAGGAAAAAAAATAACAAATTTTGAATGTAAAGGATTATTACAAGTGGCACAAAATAGATGGAAAACATAGCACAATAGTTTGAAGGATAGTGAGAGAAAATAGACAGATGAAAAGAAGAGAGACAGAGTGATAACTTAAAAGCAAGTAATTCACTTTCAGTGTTTATAATGCATGTAATTAAGATTTTCATAGAAAATTAGGTTCTTAGCATAGAGATACATGTTTACATTTACAGATTTTTTTTAAACTTTGGCTTACAAATAAATTTTGTCATATAATATCATTCTAAAATTCAAGATAATTCCAAATATCTTTGTGATTTTTTTCCCTGATATATTGATTGCCTAAAATATTTTTTATATACCTAATCAATTTTAGATTTGTTATTTTTAACTGATATCAAGCTTAATTTCCCTGTGAGTAGATAAAATGTGTATGATTTCACTCCTCTGAAATTTTTTTGGACTTGCTTTGTGATGGAACATATGATTATATTATGGGTCGTAGTCGTATTTATTTTTCTAATTGAAGAGAATGTTCCTGGTGTCATGGCTGGGTGCACTGCTCTGCATTTTTCAATCAGGTGTCCGTTAACTTGTAAATGTTCGGTATGGTTATGTGTATATATTTCTACACAACTTGGAGTATATTGCATTAAAATCTTCCATTATGATGGTGGATTTGTGTAATTTTCCAAATATTTCTGTAAGTTTTCATTTCTTAGTTTTTAAAAGTATGTTATTGAATACTTTCTCATGTAAAATTGTTTTTAATTCTTACTGTTGATCTCTTTATCATCTTGAAATTTCTCTTTAGTGTTCATAATGCTATTTGCTTTAAGTTTATATCATCTGATATTTATACCTACTCTACTATGTTTTCATATTGTAAAATATGAAATTGTTTCTTTTCTTTAACTTTTTCTTTCTTTTCTTTTACTCTCAAAATTTCTGTCTTATATTTCAGATGTTTCTCTTACAGGAAGTATATATATATTTTCTTTTTAGGAGTGCTTATTCCATTGGCATTTTATGTAATTATTGATATATGTGGATTTATGTCTGTCATCTATCTATGCTATAAGTGTGGCAGAAATTATGCCACTTCTCCAAGTGTTAGAACCTTGATACATTTCAATTCTACTTATCAACTCCTTCCTTTTAGCATTGTTTTTATTTTACATTTAGTTTGGCTATATGTTTAATTTTAAATATTTTTAAAGGTCTACAGAAAACTATGTTTTAGAGCCAACATTTATTAATAATTTTACACATTTATTATTTCCATTTTTTCTTCCTGTATTTACATGGTTAATCAGAGATACATTTTTCTGCTTATATGTTAATGACAAATTCTCTGTTTCTATTTCTCTGAAAATATCTTTATTTTTAAAAATATTTAATGATGGATTTTCAGGTATGCCCTTTCAGCACCTTAAATTTTCTGGTTTTCATTATTTTGGTTGAAGTCTATTTC
>CAUYQV010086394.1:0-42531 GCA_963574575.1 Galagoides demidoff | reverse complement strand
CATAGCAACCTCCAACTCCTGGGCTCAAGCGAGTCTCCTGCCTCTGCCTCCCAAGTAGCTGGGACCACAGGCACCCGCCACAATGCCCGGCCATTTTTTGGTTGGAGCCGTCATTGTTGTTTGGCGGGCCGGGCTGGGGATACGAACCCGCCACCTTAGGTGTACGTGGCTGGCGCCTTAGCCAATTGAGCCACAGGCACCGAGCCATATACTCATTTTTGTTTCAACAAAATTCTATACCATTTTACTATATGTTTTTTCATATTAATATAGATTAGAGCTATTCCACATCATTAACTTTTTGTGAAACTTTTTTAAAAGAACTGCTGATACACCCAACAACACAGATGCATCTGAAAAACATAATGTTTAACAAAAGAAGTTAGACCCAAAACATCTATACTGTTGTCCCTTGTATATGAAGTACAGGCAAACTTGATCTGTGATAATAGAGGTTCAAGTATTGATTAATTATGGGGGAGGTATTGACTAAGCTTGGGCATGAAAGAGCCTTCAGGGGTCCTATAAATGTCTGTATCTTCATCTACATGGTGGTTATCAAGATATGCACAGATGTCAAAAGCCATTTAACTGTACAATTAATGTGTGTGCATCTGTGTATATATGGTATAGTTGATTAAATTAAAAACTAATGTGGTGTTGGTGCAAAGATAGATGAATAAACTGATAGACTAGACAGTCCAGAAACAGGCAGATTTTAATATATAATCACCTAATTGACAATAGATTTTCTACTGCGATTCAGTGGGGCAAAGGATGGTCTTTTCAGTAAATGGTGATAAAATGAGAATATGAACCTTGGCTGTATAAAAATTTGACTTACCCCTCATACCATATACAAAAATTAACTTGAGATAGAATACAGACTTAAATGTGAAAGACAAAACAATAAAGTTTTCAAATGAAAAAATAGGAGGATATGGTCATTATATTAATCAGAAACTTCTTAAACACAAAGCACAGCCATAAAAGAAGAAAGTGATAAATTGGACTTCATAGGATTATGGCTCATCAGAAGATACAATTAAGAGAACATGAAAGCACACCACAGACTAAGAGAAGATATTCACAAAATAAATTCTCTCTCTTATCTAGCTATAGGTCAGTATGAAAAAGAAAGAAACCTTAAGATTAAAATGGTCAAAATATTTGTTCAGAGCCTTCAATGCAAAAAGATATCTAAATGATCAAAACTCATGTGAAAAGAAGGCTGACATCATTGTTCATTAAAGAAATGCAAACTGAAACCACAATGAAATAACACTAGACGCCCACTACAATTGCTAACATTAAAAGGATTGAAAATATTAAATGTTGGCAAGAATGTGGAATACCTGGAAATTTTAGACATTGCTGGTAAAAATGTAAATTTCTTCAACAGTTTTGGGAAAAAAATCACCAGTGTCAATTAAAACTAAAGACACATATACTCATGACTCAGCAACTCCAAACCTAAGTATGATGTATTTCCAAGAGCAATGAGTGTATATACGCAACCGAAAGACATGTACTAGAATGTTCATGGCAGCTTGCTTGCCCCAAACTAGGAAACAGCCAAATGTCTCATCACAGTCGAATGGCTAAGAAGGCGTCATCCAATGGAGTTATATACAGTGATAAAAGAGAATGAACTACTTCCACCCAAAGTAACGAGCAGAATAAGGGGAACACAAAAGAGAACATTCTGTATATTTCCATTTAAATGAAGTTCAAGAACTGTTAAAATTATTCTGGTATAAGAGAATGTTCTGAGGTGCTAGAAATGTTTTATATCTTGGTGTGTGTGGTGTTTACAAGGGTGTATATACATGTATGTAAAAATTGATTGAGTGTTATATTGAGGTAGAACTCTACACTGAAGTTGTGTACTTTACTGTGTATAACATTATGCCTTAATACATACAATATTAAATTTAAAACGTGCACAAAAATAGAAGCACTTTTATAGTAGTTTCACACTGGAAACAACTCAACTGCCCCTCAGCAGTAGAATCAGTAAATATATTGTGATAGAGTCATACGGTAGAGTCCCATATTAAAATGAAAAATGACAAATTACTAATGCAAAAGCATGGATGAATCTCAATGACGATATGGAGCAAAGTAAGCTGGCCTAGCATGTGACCCAGCACTTCCACTCCTAGGTATATATCCAAAAGGATTAAGAGCAGGGACTCAGATAAACGCTGCTATCAATTCTCATAGCAGCATTATTCACAGTAACCAAAAGTGAAAACCACCCAATGTCCATCAACAGATAAATGAATAAACAAAATCTGGTATATCCATACAACGGAATGCTATTCAGCAATAGAAAATGAAGTTCTGCTACATGCTATGACATGGGGAGACCTTAAAGACATTATGCTAAGCGAAAGAAGCCAGACACGAAAGGACCCACATTATATTATTCCACTTCTTTCAAGTACTAAGAATAGGTGAATTCAGGGAGACAGAGAGTGAAGTAGTGATTACCAGGGCTAGAGAGAAGGGAATGGGGAGTCATTATTTAATCAGTGCAGAGTTTTCATTTGGGACGACAAAGAAGTTCTGGAATGACGAGTGGTGATGATTATACAACAGGGTGAACGCACCTAATGCCACTGAATTGCACACTTAAAAATGGCTAAAATGAGCAATTTTATGTTCTATTTTATCGCAATTTTTTTAAAAGAAGCTGAACACAGAAAAACATACCGTGTGCTTCCATCTATATGCGTTTCCAGAAGAGGCAGAATTAGTGTGCTGTGAGGTCAGGATGGTGTTGCCTTTGGATGGGGTATTGATCAGAAGGGGGCCCGTCTATATCTCGGTTGGGGTGATAGCTACTGGATGTATACATGTGTAAAACAGTCTCTTGCCATCACTTTACGGTATATAAACTACATTTTCATTTTTAAAAGAAAAGAGAAAAAACTCTCACATCTGGGAATACCATAATTTACAAGTTGCTTGCATTTCTTTAACCCTTCAATTATGCAGATTTAGGCCCACCTGGAGGCAAATTCTCTCTTCCCGGAAGTCAGCAAATGGACTATTAGGTTCTCACTGATCTAAAGCCAGAAGCTCTGCATTTATTCCAGGGATTCAGAGATTCAGCTTCATGTTTTCATCACTCACAGTGGACGGGGTAAATCAAAAATGTGTTTACCAGGCTTCTGGGGTTTTTGAGGATGGAAGAGAATAGGATGAGGGACGTGGGACAGAGAGAGCAACGTTTCTGGGCCGGGAGTGCACTGACGGGGCGCCAGGCTGGACCTGCTGCTTGCTCCTGCATGAGTGCTTCTGGGCACAGCATGGTGGGCAACTTTGAAGACAGCTCCCAGGAAATGAGCGGAAGTGGCCGAGGCAGCTGCTTTCAAGAGACTTGGTGTAACTTCAGGCACCGGGGGCAAAATATGGGACAACATTGTAATAAGGGCAGATACTTTTACTTGCCTTTCCCATCTCCTTTCAAAACCCTGCACCCTGGATGCCTCTGGAAAAATGGCAGTTTGGAGCGTTGGAACACAGCACCTGTTGGTTTGGACACTTGCAATCTCCTGGGGTGTGGGTGCAGAGGAGGAACCTGGACTGTTACCAGTTTGTAAGCACATGAGTAAGCACCCTTGGGAGGTATTTCAGAATACCTGACAAAAGTTCCGCTTAGGATACAGCCAGTCTGACGTCCAGCAGTGAAGCTGGAAGGGTTCAAAGGGACTCAGGCATTGAGTTAAGATGACCTCAGTCCATGCTTTACAGGCTGGCAAAGGCTGGAGAGAACAACTATTTGTGTGAAACCCTGTGTCTATATTCATATGTATATATGAAGTGTGCATATAATTAGGAAATTGATGTCCTGCGGTGTATTATTTTGAATCCATCTTGATTTCTACTGAGCAAGTGTATTTTGAGCATTTCCATGTTGTCAGAGAGTCTATTGACATATTCCTAAGATCGGGAGACTTGTCCAGTAGCTAAGGTCCCAGCACCTACCGCCCAGCTGGAGAGCAAACCACTTACCCTTGGGCTCCCCTACCTGTCCCCCCTCCCCACTGCTTCTTTAGTTCTCTTCCTTGGTTCCAGCAGCCTCCAGCTGTGACATTATTGAGGTCTGGCTTGACTCCTTCCAGGGAGGTAAAGAGGGTCCTGTTTTCAGAAGCCATGGCAAGCTCGATCCAGAAGTCCCAGAGCAGGTCAGTCATTCAATGTTGACCCACTAGTGAGAACACAGCAAGCCCAGTGGGCCTCCTCCCCACCTCCACCCGGCCTCTCCCCGGTTTGCTAAGTAAAGAAATTGATGTGAGAAGGATCAAGGAATTTGCCATGGGATTCAACAAGCTCACAGCTTGATGGCAGTTGAGCCTAAATCTTCTGATCCCCCAAGGTCAATGCTTTTCCACCCATCACCCTCTACACCCTCCCCACAAGTAACATCTGGTGGAAGAAATGAATTTGTCTATAAATCCCACACTAAAGCCACAAAAATTGCTTTTATTTAATTGCTAGCACAAATGCAGAATAGAATTAAGGCAGTGTAATACATTTCCACTTATTCTTACAAGCTGTAAACTTTGCTTAAAGTGTCAACTTGAATCAACAATTGAAATTTTTATTAAACAGCAGGGGGGTTTTTCCCTTGAATTCTAGAGCAAAGTCATTCCCTGGGCTGTCAAGTGTGCTGATACAAGACATTACAACTTAAGGCATATCATTGAACTTCAGCCAAGCTCGGGGAGATTGGCTGGTGTTGGCATCTCTTCCTTCCCCCCACCCCAGCCAGGAGGTGAGAGAGACAAGGCATTTGGAGGAACACTCACTAACAATTGTCACAGCAGTACTACATTCGCTTCTGGCTGTCAATTACTACATCAAACTCCCTCTTAAATGAAAATTAAAGTAAAAATTGTAAAAAAAAAAAATCAGGCTGCTTAAAAAAATCTCTGCAGTAAAGAGTAGTGATGACTTATAATATTAAAAACATGACTGATTGATCCTAGCAACGATAAGTTGGGGTTTTAAGAAAAAGAAACTAGTTTATGAATGGATTTGTTTCTCTAGAACTAAAAAAACAAAAATCCTGGTAAATAGTAAAAAAGGTAAATATCTACAAATCAGATAAAAACATAATTTGCAACCGTGTTTGACTGTAAATGTTACCACCAATGTTTGGATTTTCACAAGATAGAAATGATTTGGTGTAACCATATCTTTTTCTCTCGCCATTTGGTCTCATTGGCATAAAAATTTATTTTAATAAGATCTTATCAAATTGTATTCTTCAGATATTGGTCATACATTGTGCTGAAATTTAGAACATAAACTTGCAAGTGCTTGTACTTGGTTGCAACTACTTTTCTGACCGCCATTGAAAGTACAATATAGAGTTACACATTTGAAAGCATAGAGCTGTGTAATCGCATTGACTTGACCACAATACACCTTTACCGTGCGCATGCGACTCCTCCCCCACCCCTCAGGAATGGGAGAGAAAAGCAGGAACAAGGCAGAGGAAGTGCCAAAAGGAGACAGGCAGTGGGAAAATCAAAGTCAAAAACTTCAGGATTCACTGAGGTCTGAAAGTCAACTATAGAAAAGGAAGACTCAGAACAACAGATGTCAAACTTGAGGGAATTTGGTCTCTAAACTAGCAAGCACGCGCGCGCGCGCGTGCACACACACACACACACACACACACACACACACACTTCTTTAGAGCACAGTGCGTAAAGGAGGAGTATGCCTAAAGGCGGGTGTAGCTGTGGGTCAGTGTCTGCATGGCTGTGCGTGTAAATGCAGTTAAGGTATTTTACTTTGGATTACATATGCAAAACAAACTGGAAAGGGGACCTCAACCTGGCCACCCACCAGAGCCTTGTTCACACAGCCACTTCATCCGAATCATCTTCACCGTCAAAGTCAATAACCACAACATCTCGGTAATCACTGGCAGCACTGGTGACTATAGTAGTAGGGACAGGAAGGTCAATCATGGCGTCAGGCTCAGGGAGGTCAGTGACGATGGTAGGCTCAGGGTAGCTGGCGGCAGCGATCTTAGGACAGTAGGAGGTGGAGAGCTCAGGGTGGCCAGCAGCAGCAGGCCCAGGGGGGCTGGTGGTGGCAGCCTCAGGGTGACCAATGACGGCAGGCTCAGGATAGTCAGCAGCAGTGGGCTCAGGGTGGCTAGTGGTATGCTTGGTGTAGCCAGCAGTGGGTTTAGGATGGCTGGTGGCAGAACTGAAGGCAGACTTGGAGTGGCTGGTAGCAGAGACATGGTGAACAATGATTGGCTTGGGGTAGCTGGAAGCTGCTTTGTAATGGACAGAGTCACCTTTGAAATGGACAGAGGCGGGCTTGAAATGTCCAGATTCACCCTTGAAGCGGACAGACACAGGCTTAGGGTAGACAGTGCCAGACTTGGGGTGACCAGAGGCAGGCTTGGAATGGCTAAAGGCAGGCTTGTGGTGGCTAGAGGCAGGCTTGCGGTAGGCAGATCTGGAATAGGGCTTGGGGTGGCTAGAGGCAGGTTCAGGGTGGCCAGAAGTAGGCTCAGGGTGTCCAGGGGCAGGTTCAGGGTGGCCAGAGGCAGGTTCAGGGTGGCCAGGGGCAGGTTCGGGGAGGCCAGCTGCAGCATCGCCAGGTAGTGGAACATTCCGGGCATTCGGGGGGATTTCCTCCAAAGGATAGGCACTGGCACGATCTTGTTCTAGAGCTTGTTCACGGGCTAGGTCGCGGGCACGGGCACGGGCACGGGCCAGGGCACGGGCCTCCCTTGTCTCACGAATATCAGTGATGAGGCCAGAGACAAACAGGATAGGGTGCCGTAGAGCATGGAAGACAGTCCAGTATTCGCGTCGGAAATTCTCATTGAGGAGCCCATAGATCACAGGGTTGAGACAACTACTGAAGTAGGCTAGGAAGTAGGCTGCAAGATAAAGCCAGTTGGGGATCTTGCTTGCCATCTCCTTCGGACCGACAGCCACCAAGACAGTGAGCACGTTGATAGGGCACCAGCACACTGCAAAGAGGAGGAAGATCACAAACATAGTTAGAAAATTGCGAAACTCAGCCAGTTGGTTGTCAGGATTCTGCCCAGCAGGGGCACGGGCCTCCCGCACTTTCATCCAGATCCTCATGTAGCAAAAGCCCACTATGAGGAGAGGGAGGACAAACTGGATGCAGACGATTGTCACAGCAAAGACAGAGTGGTCCAGATAGTTGAAGACGCAGGTGTAGGTGCGAGGATCGTATTCGATGACACCAATGTATGTGTTGGGCAGGACAGCCAGGACGGTCATGATCCAGGTGATCACCAGGTAGATGCAGGTATTACGCACGCTGAAGATCCGCTCATACTGGAGGCTGTGGCAGATGTAGCAGTAACGGTTGATGGCGATTGCCATGATATTGAAGATGGAGCCAACCACAGTGAGCCCTGTGATGAACCCGACTATCTGGCACTGCAAATGGCCCAGATCCCAACCTCCAACGGTCATGGCGTGTAGGATCAGAGGATAGGGGTAGACGGCCACCAGCATATCAGCTGCAGAGAGGCTGACCACAAAGATGTTACCTGAAAAACATATGGGGGGGGGACAAGGGGGAAAGAAACAGAAGAATAATGGTTAAAGTATGGAAATCTACAAATTTAAGGTGGAGGAAAAGACCAGCCAGATTAGTGACCACAACACATTTTGTTTTTATTTACAAGCAGGTCCTGAGTGATTCTGACACACAGCCAGGTTTGGGAGACCTATTCTTTTCCTATCTTTTTTCCTTTCAAGCAATGTCATCTCTGTTCTGAGAAAAAAGAAAACGTAAAACAAAGAGCTAGAGCTGTGAGCACAAAAGCGGTGTAAGGAGCCTTTCACACTCAGACAAGGAGAAAAACAAAGTGCAAACTTTTGCAGTGGAGGAGGGAGGAGGGAGAGGGGAACAGAGGTAAGCTAGATAGAGTTGTCCTTAGGAAGCCGGCTGAGGAGTAGGGGGCAAAAGCAGAGACTCAAGCGGTGTCAGGAAGCCTCAACCTATTTTTTTTAAAAAGATAAATTAGCCATCTTCCATCTCTAGCCTAGCATTGTTTTTATAACAAACACATATGTAGGGAGAATGCTCTGGAAAAGGGTATTAGGGGACATTTTCCTACACAGTCGTTTGCATTGAGATCAGACAGTAACCTATGACCTAGCCTCGTTAAATTCTTACCATTTCCAAGGTAACATGAGAGTAACAACTGAGGGGAAACCCTGTAAAATTTAGTCTGGAACCAAAGAAGCAGTAAGCAGGAAAAGAAAGAGAAAAAAAGGAAACTTGCCGCAGGGATTAACCTGTTTCATGCCCTGTCCACGAACAGAGCCGCGCGCTGGCAAGGTCAGCGCCCTGAGCAGGGCTCTTAGCTGCAGCCCTGAGCTTTACTGGAGCCCACCGGCTAAACAGGAAAGTGAGGGGTGTCCCCCCACCCTTGTCTTGTAGGGCAGCTATAGGAACGTTTTTGTAAAAGCTTTCACAAAAAAGGAGACGAAAGAGGCCAAGTGCTGGCGCAGAGCCCTCCTTTTTTGGAAACATCTAGTTGCTAATTAGCAATGGTTTGGCAAAATTTGCCCTTAATGTTGGACTGGGAGAAAATCAGCGCCTTTTAAAAGGGCAAAGATACTGCTCCTTCTGCCTCCTTCCGCCAGCGCGGCCACGACCCGGCCTCAGCGCTTCCTGCCTTAGAGGGTCTTTCTAGGGTTTCCCTCAAAGTAATGAATTCAGGTTAGAAAAGACAGACAGACATAAGAAAAGAGAAGTGCGCGCGCGCTCGCAGTCTTAAAAACAAAACCACAACCGTGAAAAACTTTTATTTTAATTACAGAATGAAGGGAAGAGAAGAAGAAAAAGGAAATGAGAAAGATAAGGAAAATGGGTTTCGCGCCCGCGGCTCCGTGCATCTCACAGGACCGCGGTGAAGGTGAGGTCCAAGTTCGTGGCCCCTCGTCTCTGGGGTATGAAGGAGAAATCGGACACACCCACCAGACTTTGGAAGAAAACTTTTAATGACTGTGTACCCGTGAGTGCGTTTTGAAACGTGCGATTTTCCGGACTCCTAGTCCAAGCAGAGTAGACCTCCACACCCTTGCCCCGCGCCGGTCCAGTCGGTCTCAGAACCTCTCGGAACCCCCGAGTCCCGCAGCCCCAGCCCCAGCCCGAGTGGAGCCTGTGGCAGAGACCCCGAGGCGCCGCCGCCGCCGCCGCCACCCTTCCGCGGCCAGAGCGCGGACTTTCGGCCGCTTTTCTTTTCCCCATCCCTCCAAAGCCCTCTCCCGCCCAACCTGCAAATCCCGCTAGCGGCTTAGCGGTGGCTGCAGCCCCATCTCTGCCACAGGTCGCAGCGCCCATATCCTCTCTGGCTACAAGCTTCGCTCTCCGCTGGCCGCCTCCGCTCCGCACCGGCTAGCAGCTGGAGTTGTCCGCCTCGCGGCTCCCAGACCCCAGCGATTTGCAGTCTCTCTGAATCCCCCTTACCGCCCCTCTGAGCTCTCTTGCCACCCTCCCGCCATCCCTACAGGGTTTCGCTGCCTAATATCCCCTGCCCCTGCCTCCGAGATGCCAAGATCGCGAACCTCTCCGCCGCCCTGCGACCCCCAGTGCCCGGCTTACGGACCTCGGGATCTCCGCTGCTGCAGCCGCTGTCGCTGCCACCTCCTGCGGCGCCTGGCCGGCAGCTCGCCTCGCTCCGCCGTGCGCCCTGGGACGAGCGGACGGAGCTCGGCTCCGGCGTGCTCAGACCTCCCCGCTCCACACTCGGGCGCTGGGGGTCTGCGCTTTGCTGCCGGGGAGCTACCTGGGAGCTACCCGGGACAGCCCCGGAGCCCCAGGTCCGCGGCGAGCGCGGTAGGGCACCGCCGCTGCATAGCGCTCCGGTAAGCGCTGCCGCGGCCAACGCGAACTTCACTTTCACGGAGCGGGCGGCAGCCCGGGTGATCCCTCCGCATCTGTTCGGTCAGAGCTGCCTTGGCGCCGCCACCCCTGCAGCGTCCGGCTTGGCTCGCTGAATCCAGGCGGCCGCCGGGCTTTGCGGTGGGTGCCGGATCCCTCCACATCGGACTCCCAATCGGACAGGAATCAGCAGGCTGCCGCTCACCGCGGTAACCCAGGCTTTGCCCTTCGATGCCCAGAGCTAATTCCGAGCTCCCTTACCCTTGAGAAGCTCCAATTTTCAGTGCCCCGGCAGAATATCACCCCCCACCAGGCTCTCGGGGTATTTGGAGGCTGGGACGTTCAAAGTGAGAACACTGCCCATGGGTTTCCTATTGGGGACACCCGAATTACCACCGAAGGGGTTGCAAGCCTCTGCAATTGGGTAGGGAGAAGGAAGGGTAGCTTACCAGAGTTTCGGAGCTTCTTGTTATTTGCCACAGCCAGGATGACCATGAAGTTGCCGATCAGGTCAACGACAACGTTAACAACCATTGCGCAGAACATAAAGGTGATTAGAGCTAGTGGGTAGTCTGGCTGGGACCCCATACAGCCGATACAGGTAGATGGGGTAGGAACCACCAGGGTAGGCTCCATGTTGCTGCCAGAGACCGTTAAGATCCCCCAGCAGGCTCAGAATCACCGGGCAAGTCAAAACAGTGAACACCTGCTCCAACACCCGGAGCTCCAGGAAAGCGTGCCTTCCTCTCCGGCAGCCAGAGAGCAAATGACAGCGGCCCGCCCCCTCCCGTTGAGCTTTTAAAGCCTCGAGAGGCGCCTGGCCACGCCCCAAACCCCTCCCCCTGACCAATCAGATCTCTCCAACCACCTCTCGCTTCGGTTACCACCTCTTCGTGGACAAATCCTAATAGTGATGTACTTTGGCTTCCGACTGCCTTGTATGTGCATCCCCTCTCTCCAACCTGCCCCTCCCGCACCCCAGGTACTTTGCAACGTCACTAGCTTGGAATCCACCTCCCTCTCCCCACCAGCTGCTGCTCTTCGGTTTCTAGCAAGTAGTTCTCCCTCCTGGTTCCAATGTAAACACCCGAAAAGAGATGTAGCTTGCAGAACAGGAGCATGGGGTCTTTCTTGGAGTCCAATGTCAACCCAAGCCAGTTCGCAGTCCCTAGCAGGGTGTTAGGGGACAGCCAGTGACCCCTCAAAACCTAGATCATCGCTCCTGCAGTTTCTTTGAGAAGCGCATCCCTTGCCTTCTCTGCTCCGCGGGAAATAGGAGGCTAGTGCTTGGGGGCTCCTACCCCAAATCTGGATTCTGATTTCTAGGGAATTTATCCCCACTCTCATCTTCCCTGCTCGTGGCCCACCTAGAGCCGCTTGGCCGCTAGCGGCAGCGGCAAGCAACCGCTCAGTCCGGTCCGGGTCTTAAAGAGATGTACCCTAAGCCCGACTCTGGGATCGGGGACTACCCTACAGCCCGGGAACTAGGAGTGGCAGCTGATGTCCGCTAGGTCCTCAGCTTTAGGGAGAACGAGATCGGAACCCTTCCCAGCTGCGGGAACCTCGGTGGTGGGAGCTAAGGGGATGCTTTGGGAAAAAGAAAACCGGGCAAGAAAACCCTTCTCTTGGACTGCCGTTTCTTGAAAAACCTCGGGGTGAACGGCTCTGGTTCCTCTCCCGTCCTAGGGTGCTCCACACTCTCTACTGAGTGGTGCAGGACAGTCAGGCAGGCTAGGGGAACTGTGCCGCAGCGGCGGGAAGGGCGCAGAGGTGCCCGGCGGGCTGCAAAGCCAAGAAGCCGCTAGCAGACCGGCAGGCACCACCCCCAGTCCTAGTCGGAATTTATCTGGGTCTTTCTCTGTTCTCATCCCCAGCGGAGGGTCTCATTTCGACCCAATCCCTGTCAGACCACCTCCTCACCAAGAGGATTTCCCTCCGCAGGCACCCGGGTTCCCTATAGTGCGCCAGGCTCTCACAGCGCGCGGACCACGGGAAATTCGAACGTTTGGGCTAAACTACAGGGGTGCAATTTGGACTCACTCCCTTATCAACGTTGCTCCCGTGAGTGAATTTCTGCTTGCTACTAAAAGTTAGGGGGCCGGTCAAGAAGCCTCCCAGGATCTCATCAAATACGTAGAAACTTATCCCAGGTCAGCCTTCGTGCCGCAGTGGGGAGACAGGGGGAAAGAGGGGAGAGGGGTTACCCTGGCCGGGAGCGCCATCGTCTGGACGCAGCCACCCTCCTGCCTCGGGGTGGGTGGGGGGCTGACATGGGGGGGCTGGGGAAGGTGGAAGGGCGTTCAGTCACAGACTCCAAAATTCAGGGATCTTTAACGAATAAACAGCGCTGAAAACCAAGATTGCACGCATTTTCTCTAGCTGAAAAGTGGGCATGTGTCCCCTTTGAAGATGAAGCCCCCAGCCCCATCCATGGCTAGCTACAGAGAAGGGAATCGGACCGGAATTGCAGTCTCCCGCCTGAAGCCTTTTCATATTCATTAGCTCGCTGCTTTTCGCCGGCTGAAACCCCCCAGCGGCGCCCTCTCCCACCGCCGGACTCAGCCAGTATCTTCCCGTAAAGGCAGCCCAATAACCGACTGTGCTGACCTCCCTACACAACCAGGCGCCCTAAAAAGAGACCAGCAGCCAAAAGCACCTTCCTGCCATGGAGTATTTTGTTGGATCCACAGCTGGCTGTTCACGCTGGTTTGTTCCCCGAGGGTTTGCATGTTTTCACTTGCGGGAAGGAGTGGTTTTGAATTAAAATAAGCAAACAAAATGAATTTAAAGGGAAAACAAGCATCCTAGTAATTTAAGACATGAGACTCTCTCCACCCCAAACAAGCCCGTAAAGACAGCAGACGCTTTCCAGCATCGTTACACTGTGACAATGAGATGAGGCGGTCCTAGAGCTGCTGGAGCCCCTTTAGCACTGGGAAGTCCAGCCTGTGATTGAGGAACGGGCAGAAGATCGAGCGTGAGCCAGAGAGTGGACCCCCTGGCCTCCGCCCCTGCTTGGACACTACTTGACCATGACCCCTTGGGACCTGAGTTTTTCAGTACCAGACAAGTGGAAAAGGTGAATATTTTAATAATCGAGAAGGAGATAATTCTGTATATAGTTAAATAAATTTTCTTATTTTTATGAATCTGTCTTGATAAAGATTCACAACATGGCCCCAATACTAAGAAAAATAGACATTAAATCAGTTATGTGGATGCCTCGTTTGCAAGGGCAGAGGAAGTCTGGTGTGCAACAAATTCATTTCTTTGGAACAATTAAGGAGGAACTCTGTTGAGTAGAATGTGGTGTATATGGTTTAAGATTCCAAAGAATTTTTAATTCTCTTTCCAGAAGACCACTAGCAGCCCTGATAACTATGCAGACAGAAACACATTATTTGAGATTTAAAAGCTGTTAAGATATAGAACCCAAACCGAGGAGACCTGGGAAGCTCGCAGAGGAACAAGAACAAGCAAATGAGCAGTTTCTACTCAGGAGTGGGCAATCTTTCTGCACACATGACGGTGGTGCCTGCATCTTCAAATCTGCAATTATGGGACGAAGGTGGAAGGCTGACTTTCATCAAACCTTCTAGGCCAGTGATTTTCAACCAACGTGCCGTGAGAGGATCTTAGGTGTGCCATGAAAATTTTTAAAGATCATTAATTAAATTATTTTCAAAAGAAATTCAAAGCACAGTGAGTATATGCTTTTTTTGTTACTCTTTCTTTTGATCAACATAATGTAAGTGTGCTGTGGAAGTTTAACTATACATTCAAGTGTGCCGTGAGATTAAAAAAAAAAAGGTTGAAAAACAGTGTTCTGGGCTCTCTCTTTAACCCTCAAGCACTATACAATACCTTGCCTGTAATTAGTGAGTGCATTTTAAAATAAGCGTTTCACAATTTTCAAAAGCTCATTGGGAATATTTTTTCTCCCATCAATGCCGTTAAAAAATGGGAAAACTGAGGCTCAGAGACGTGAAAGGGCTTGTTTGAGGTCACACCAAGATAATGGGGGAGCCCAGGCTTAAATACAGGTTGGATACCCTCTTAGCCCAGGATCTTTCACCTACAACCCAGCTTCCTAAGATACTTTCTGATCTCAGACTTGATGGGGTAGACTCTGTGTTCTCTTTTTAAATTGTCATTCTGCCTTTTGTCTGTTTTTATTGAAATATAATTCACACATAGTAATAACTACAATTCAGTAGGGTTTTTTGTATATTTGCAAAGCTGAACAGCCATCATCACTATCTAATTTTAGAACATTTCCATCACCCCAAATGAAATCCCATACCCATTAGCAGTCACTTCACATTTCCCTCAGTGCCCCCCCAACCCCAGCTCCTAGAAACCACTCATCTGCTTTCCATCTATATTATGGTTTGCCTAAACTTTATGGCCACCCTGTATATAAAACTGGAAAATTCAGAATTTGATACAACCCCAACGACAATGAAAATGTCTTTCAGTTTGAATATAAACAGGACATTCTCTATTCCTTTCCATGTCTTTAGAGATGTCTACCACTTTGTGGGAAAGTACATAGGAGCCTGATAGCTGCTGTGGCCACCCCAGACCCTCCCCCACCTGCGCTGCTCCTATCCCAGCACTAAGCAAGTGCTTGATGAATAGGGACTACATTTGGTTCAGTTCTTGAAAATAAAAACAAACTTGAATCCACTAGTCATGTGTATGACCTTAAGCAAGTCATTTAGCCTCTCTCAAGGTGTCTGTGTTATATACCTATAAAATGCAAATAATCATACTGCTGCATCATAGGGTTGATGGGAGGGTTACATGTAAGCACTTAGAACACTACCTAGAACAGAGTAAGCATTCAATAATACTAGCAATTATTATTATACTGCAACTTCCTAATATTCTGCCTAAACTCTATTCTGTTACACTTATATCAAGAACAGGGACTCTCTGGGAGATCAGAGACCCGGGACTCGGGCTCCAAAGCCTCTTGTCTTTAGCCTCTACTTCCTGACAGTAGGCACCCAATGGGCACCCGCAGCATCCCAGGCCACTGTAAATGTGTCAGATGGAAAAGAACACACAGAGTGATTTGCATTTTCACTGCTCCACCATCCCAGGATGCTTCACTAACAGAGTTTGTATCTTTTCCACGGAAAGAACAATCCGATTCCTTGACATCAGTCAGAATGAAAGCATGAAGGATGGTTGGCCTGGAAACACATCAGACCTGAAGTGCACAGGTGGCCGGGTGAGCTGGAGCAGGGGAAGCGGGGTTTCAATGGAGTGTGGGACCAGCCCAGGCTAAGGGAGGTCTGGATCAAGGTTGGTTGTGGAGCCAGGACTCCAGGGGTAAGGCTGAATCTTCAAGGGACCTGAGCAAGGATTTAGGCAGGAATCAAGTCACTGGAACTGAGAGGCAGCCTAGTCTTGACACCAGCCAACTCACGAGCAGTTTGGGACAGGTGCTGGGTTTTTCCTAATGAGACTATGTCTGGTCACATTTACTTTACCAGCTTGAAACACTGTTCACATTTGTTAAATGAACAGAGAGAATGATTGTCCTCTCCAAATCCTCCGGGCTTAATTCATCATGGTTAGAACCACTTTATCTTCTCCTTGTGCTTGAGTCATTAGAGAGAGCAGGACACATCCATTTCCTTTAGCGTAATCAGGGACTCACCAAAATAATTAGCAGCCAGTATTTGCAGGATCTTAGTGCCCGATAAAGAGTACAGGTTAGATGGTTCAAATCAAAGGGTGAGCAGGGAGAGAAGCAGCACATTAATTACTTGTAGTAACACTTGGACTCCTTTCCCCTTGTACAATCTACCTGCTAATTAGAGCTTAATGAACAGTATCCATTTTTGTAGCCCCTACCAGCCAAGCATGATCACCTGCACATTTAAACACCATCCCTTTTATTAATCATCTTCTTGACTTCTTTTTTTTTTAATTAAATCATGACTGTGTGCGTTAATGCAATCATGGGGTACAATGTGCTGGTTTTACATACAATTTGAAATGCTTTTATCAAACTGGTTAACATAGCCTTAATGGCATTTTCTCAGTTATTGTGTTAAGACATTTATATTCTACACCTAGTAAATTTCACATGTACCCTTGTAAGATGCACCGTAGGTGTGGTCCCACCAATTACTCTCCCTCCACCCACCCTCCACCCTCCCCTCCCCTCCTTCTCCCCTTTTCCCTTCTTCTTGGGCTATAATTGGGTTTTAGTTTCCATAAGAAAGCTATAAATTGGTTTCATAGTAAGACTGAGTACATTGGATACTTTTTCTTCCATTCTTGAGATACTTTGCTAAGAAGCCCGCCACCACTAGCTCTGTAAGTTCTGTTTCAGCCCATACTACTTCAGGACACAGGCCATGGGTACCCATCAGAGCCCAAACTGGGCCTGTTTCTCCCCAGCTGGTCCACTCAGCCCTAAAAGTAGCTAACACATATGTCCATGTGTGGTCTAGATGCCAGACATTATGTTTTGCTCATATAGTCTCATTTAATCCTGACAATAGCTCTCTGAGATAGGCACCATTATAATCCCTAGTTTACAGATGAAGAAACTGAGGCTCAGAGAGGTTAAGCCAGTTGTCTCAGGTTGCGCAGGTACATGGTAGAACCAGAAGTCTAACTTGGGCTGTCTGGTTCCGGAGTCCGAGCCTTAACCACTGTGCTGTCTGCTGACTTGCAGGCTACACCTTGTTCCTGGTTCTAGAGCACTGGCTTACATATTTAGTGTATGTCAGAGTCATCAAGAGTGCTTAGGAAAAAGCAGCTTTCTAGGCCTTACCCTAGAATGCCGATTTGGTCTGTCTGTAGCAGGCTCTGGGATCTGTATGTTTGCAAAACATCTCAGGTGATTCTGCTACAAGTAGCCCATCGATCCATCTTAGAGGAGCCCTGTTCTTAAAGTCCTGCACCTCACCCTTGGCAACTTGAGGAAGTCTAGGCCTGCCAGCCAGTGACTCCAACGCCACCTGCTCCTGAGGGTATTGCCCTGCCCAACTTTATACACTTCTTCTAGTTCATCAGATCTTGCCTCGATCCTCAGACTTAACCCCACCCTGCATCGCCATTTGGGTGATGCAGTTTCCAGGCCAGTGCCTCATAATAACCTGCCCAGCTCCCTGGAAACAGAGCCACCTGGCCGTCTACAAGAACAGAGGTCTTACCGGCTGCTTCCTACTGCCACACTCACCCTGCTGGCCTGCCAGATTAGCTTTGCCTGATTTAGCAAAGAAATACACAGGCTGCCCAGTTAAATTTGAATTCCAAGTATAATCCTAGTATAAGTATATTCCAGTCAATATTTGGACACACGTTAAAAATTATCTCTTGTTCATTAGAATTTAAATCTAACCAGGCAACCCATATTTTATCCAGCAGCTGCAGTGACTGAGGGCCACCCATGGCTTATCCTAAATATGAGGACTTGGCATTGGGTGGGAAAGAGATTTTCTTTTTTCCTTTCACCCTTCCACCCCAACAAGGAGCTTGGTTGACTCTGTGAAGCAAGAACTATTAATTCAGGGTTATAAGAGTTCAGTTTTCTCTTTGGCCATCACCTTCCCCTCTTGCCTCTGGCAGATCCTGGCTGTGTACATTTCCTACCTCCTCCAGCCAGCTTCCTCTATTTGCTCAGGACATCCTTAAATACACACCTGAGCAATACAGCACATAGAGATGGTTTGACTACAAATTGATACACACACATACCCTCACTTGAAGCAGGCAAGCTTCTGTATTTGGATTCGGGCTTATATTTGAAAACACTGCATGTTTTCTATCCATGACCATCTAATAGGTATGACGATTTTCTCTGTGCTGGAAGACTTGGCTTTAGGAAGGTTGCCTCAAAGCTTCCTCATATGAATTTTGCATGTCCCATGTGACTTACCTTCTCAGCCAGACCATCTCAAAGCCCCTCCAAATGCAGTGAGCTTCCATCTAGCTGTTTTCACATGATGTTATAATCTATAACCAGTCAGAAAAAAATTATTTTTATTGAAGTACCTGTGTCACCTTAACCAGAGGGTCAAGACTGTCTTATATCCCATCTGGATCCATCCCAGGCAGAGGGAAGGCCATGAGTGAAAGTTGGGGAATCCTGAGTCTGTACAGGCACCATACTCACAGGCTAGGAAGACTGGGATGCAGAGGAGACCGTGTGAAGGGCCCGAGGGAGATGTGATTGTCAGGAACACTAAAGCAGCAAGACGTAGGATTGCAATGAAACATCCCAGCAGGACCATTCATTTGACTGCAAAGTCGCCACAGAATATCACTGGAGCTCTAGAAGGGGAGGCGAATGAGGAAACAATCCCACACTACCTCAAATCAAAGATACTCTAAGACCTCGCTTTTTTTCTTTACTGAAGCCAGCACCAATTTGCAAGACTTAAAGTCCTAGGGAATTAGACTGAGCAGATACTGTCATCCCAGTGGGCACTGGGCCCATACTGAACCCCCATTGGAACAAAATCCAAAACCATTTTCTGAGGCTTCCCGTACAATCCTACCTGCAATCTGAGAAGCCCCCACCAGGGCAGAGTTTCAAAATGAAGCCCCCTCCTAACACCTGCTGACAATTAGCTAGAATGTCCCGGAGTCCATTAAATTCTACTTTCCATCAAAATTTCCCTACTTGGCCAGGGTTCTCTTCACTGTCAGCTTCCTGTCTTCACTGCACCACATTCATTTCTCACCCCACTCCCCCCCCAAAAAAACAAAACCTTTCTTATGATTTTCATTTCACTTGGTACCTCTTTAGGTTTTTACCAAAAACTCAAGTAATTAGATTGAAAAGTATTTTGAGGCGATCACTAAACCTTTTCCTTCCCTCCTTCCCCTCCACCATATCCTGCAGCCATGGAGAAGGAAGCCTTCTGGATCTACCTAGCCCCTGTCCAGAGAGGCAGACTCAGCCACCTTCCGCATCAGAGCAATGTTAATGACAACAACAGATGCCCTTTTTCTCTTGCTTTTTTAATTTCAGTTAATATGAGGGTATACATTTTTAGGTTACGTTGTTTTCAATTCTAACATAAAGTTCAAGAGCCCTTCAGCCAGGAGGCGTGCTGAGCACCCTCACATGGTGCACATAAGGTGAGATCTCGCCAGTTGCCCTCCCCTCCTCTCCCTTGCTAGACTATATTTGTGTTTTATCTTTCACGTGGGCATGTAGTTGTTTATATATTGGTTTCACATTACTATTGAGTACGCTGCATATTTTTTCTCCATTCCTGAGATACTTTACTAAGAAGAATGTGTTTCCACTCCATCCAGGAAAACATAAAGATATAAATTCTCCATCTTTTCTCATGGCTGAATAGAATTCCATGGTATATATATGCCACACTTTGTTAATCTGGTCGTGCATTGATGGGCACTTGAGTTGCTTCCACGTCTTGGTGATTGTGAATTGAGCAGCAACGGGCATTCTACCTGCCAAGTACAGTGCTCCATCTCATTTCGTACTCACAGCAATCCAGTGAGCTTGGCTTTATTGTGAGGAAATGGAGGCTCTGCGAGGGGAAATTGCTTCACAAGTCCTGTCCGGAGACAGGGGTAGGGGAACCCAGGACATACTCTCAAGCGATCCTTTGATCTTGCCTTTGAATAGGGGTCAGTTGGTCATACCTGGAATATGTTGGGTTATTTTCCTTGTTGCCAAGACAGCAAAGCCTCTCGTTTTGGGCTGGCTACCGACAGCTTCTCTGGGATGCTTTGGGTTGAGCTTTTGGTGACTTGTTCTAAGACATTCTTCTAGTTGTTCCTTTCACACAAGGTCTTCAATCTGCCCTGGCTTCATTTTTATGTACTGCATGAGGTAGGACTCTAACTTCATATATATATATATATATATATATATATTCAGAAACCCAAATCTCACTGAACCATTAGTTGAGTAGTCCATCCTTGCTGCACTGATCTGCACTGTCACACAATCCCAATATGTGTGGCTGTGTTTCTGGACTCTTTAGTTTGTTCCATTAGTCAGATTTTCCATCCATATATGACAACACACTCTAAATATCTAGGACTTTAAATTAGTTTTGACATATGGTACAGCAATTCCTACCACCTTTATCTTCTTCCAAAATATCTAGCATAGTCTTGCGCCTTTTCATTCTACATAAATTTTAGAAGAACTTGTCATATTTCAGACACAAACACCACACCCACACACCCACACACACACACACACACACACACGCATGCATGCACACATACACACATACCTCTTCTCAGTTTTTATTGGGAATGCATTAAATCAAAAAATAAATTAATTAAGAGAGAACTAAAATCTTTACAATATTGCATTTTCAAATAAATTGTATTTATTTTAATGTCTTTTAAAAAGTTCTTTTTCAGAACCTTTTATTGTTTCAAAGCACTTCTAATATTTTGATGCTATTGTCAATTTTAAGAGACATGCTAAACTGACTTATTAATGCTAGAAATTAATCTGTTGATTCATTTGGATTTTCTGTAACAGGCAACGATGTCATCTGTGCAAGATGATGGCTTTTATTTTTCTGCTCCTTTCTTTGCCTCATTGCAGAAGTTGGTACTTTCATTACTATCTTCAGTAGAAATGATGATGGGGATCTTTGCCTTATTTTGAACTCAGAGTGAGAGAGTTCAATGTTCCACAATTGAGTGTGATGCTACCTCCAAGTTTGCTTAGAGATCCATTGTCAAGTTAAGCAAGTCCCCTTCAGCTCCTAGTCTGCCACAAATTGGTAACATAAATTCATATTGAATTTTATTAAATATATAACTGCATCTATTAAAATATAGAATTTTGAGAAATATTAATGTAATAACTTACATTATTTCTTTTTCAGATTATCAACCAATTTTGCATTCTTGAGATAAACTCAAGTTGGTCATGCTTCTATTTTATTAGTGAATTCTGTTCGGTAATCTTTTGTTTAGATTTCTGTTTCTTAGTGAAATTGCCCTGCATTAGCTTTTCTTCTGTTCTTTTTGAGTTTAGTATCAAAATTTTGACAGCTCCATAAGTTGGGTGGTAGCCCCTAGTTTTCCATTCTCTGGAAGAATTGTATAAAACTAAGTGTTTTTCCTTTGACTATTTCCTTTGAACAAATGTAGAAATACATTTGTTCTAGAATTTTCTCTATGGAAAATTTTAATTGCAGATTATGTTTCTTCAATGATTCAGTATTGCTCAGTTTTCTAATTTAATTTAATTTTCTTCTATTAATACCTAAATTTTTATTGTGGTAAAATACATTTCATAAAATTTACCATTTTAACCATTGTTAAGTATACAGTTCAGTGGTTTTAAGTACATTCACAGTATCATGCAACCATCACCACCACCCATCTTTATTTCTTTTTTCTTTTTTTTTTTTTTTTTTGAGACAGCGTCTCACTTTGCCCTGGGTAGAGTGCCGTGGCATCACAGCTTACAGCAACCTCAAACTTTTGGGTTCAAGGGATCCTCCTGCCTTATCCTCTCAAGTAGCAGGGACTATAGGTTCCCACCACAATACCTGGCTAGTTTTTCTATTTTTAGTAGAAACAAAGTCTCCCTCTTGCTCAGGCTGATCTCCGACTCCTGACCACAGGCGATTCACCAGCCTCAGCCTCCCAGAGTGCTGGGATTACAGAGCTAAGCTTCCAGTTTAGCACCACCCATCTTTAGAACAATTTTCATCTTCCCAGGCTGAAACTCCATACCCATTAAATACTAACTCCCTATCCTTCCCTTCTCCACACCCTGGAATCCACTATTCTACTCTCTGCCTCTATAAATTTGCCTGCTGTGTACATCTTGTATAAATGCAATCATATGATACCTGTCGTTTTTTGTCTGGCTTCTGTCTATTGGATGTATGCACAGTCCATCCATGGGGTAGCATGTATCAGCATTTTATGTTTTTTCTTTCTTGAGATGGCATCTCACTCTGTTACCCAGGCTAGAGTGCCATGCCATCAGCCCAGCTCACAGCAACCTCAAACTCCTAGGTTCAAGCGATCCTCCTGCTTCAGCCTCCTGAGTAACTGGGACAGACTACAGGCACCTACCACAATGTCTGGCTATTTATTTTTCTATTTTTAGTACAGATGGATTTTGCTCTACCTTGGGCTGGTCTCAAACTCCTAAGGTCAAGGAATTCTCCTGCCCCAGCCTCCAAGAGTGCTGGATTACAGGCTTGAGCCACTGTATCCGGCCATTTTTTTTATTATTATTCTTTAGTTTTCTTTCTTTTATTTATTTATTTTGAGACAGAATCTCTCTGTCACCCTGGGTAGAAAGAGAGCTGTTGCATCCTAGCTCACAGCAACCTCAAACTCTTGGGCTGTAGCAATCCTCTTGCCTCAGCCTGTGGGGTAGCTGGGACTATAGGTACCCAACACAATACCTGGCTAGTTTTTCTATTTTTAGTAGAAATGGGGTCTCATTCTTGCTCAGGATGGTCTCAAACTCCTGACCTAAAGCGATCTACCCACCTTGGCCTCCCAGAGTGTGAGGTAGAATTTCAAGCATGAGTCACTATGCCCAACCCTGCCATTGTTTTAATGGCTGAGTAATATTTGACTGTATGTATGTCCCACATTTTGTTTATCCATTCACATGTTGATAGACATGTGAGTTGTTTTCACCTTTTGGCTATTGTGATGTGAATAATGTTTTTATGAACATGAGAATACAAATAACTGAGTTCCTGCTTTCAATTCTTTTTTTTTTTTTTTTGCAGTTTTTTTGACTACGGCTGGGTTTGAACCCACCACCTCCAGCATATGGGGCCAGTACCCTACTCCTTTGAGCCACAGGCACCGCCCCCTGCTTTCAATTCTTTTAGGTATATACCCAGATGTGAAATTGCTGGATCATATATGGTCATTCCATCTTTAATTTTTGAGGCAGTCCCACACTGTGGACAATGTCCTTTGATGCACAAAACTTTTTAATTTTTGTGCAGTCCAATTTACCTATTTCTTCTTTTATTACCTAGGCTTTTGGTATCATATCCAAGAAATTATTGTCAAATCCAAAATTATGATTTGGATTAGAGTGCTGTAGTGTAAGCTTTTCCATTGAGTTATTTGGTAATTTTGATTTTAATTTGCGTATTGTGTAAAGTAAGGGTCCAACTCATTCTGTTGCATATGAATATCCCGTTTTCCCAGAACCATTTGTTGAAAAGATGGTCCTTTCCTCATGGATGCTCTTGGTACCCTGTTGAATATCATTGATGGAATATGTGAGGGTCTACTTCTGGGGTTTCTACTGTATCCTCTTGGCTTATACAGCTGTCTTCATACCAGAAACCACACTGTAACTTTGAGGTTTTAAAATCAGGAAACGTGAAATCTCCAGCTTTGTTATTATTTTTCAAGATTGTTCTGGCAATGATTTAGGGTCCCTTGAGATTTCATGTGCATTTTAAGATGGATTTTTGAATTTCCATTCATAAAAAAGTCATTGTGATTTTGATAGAGATTGCATTAAATCTGTAGATTGCTTTGGGTAGAATTGACATCTTAATAATACTAAGTAATGAATGCCCATGATTACAGCATGACTTCCTACTTATTTGTATCTTCTTAATCTCTTTAGGCAATGGTTTGTTAGTTTTCAGTATACAAGTCTTTCACTTCCTTTGTTAAGTTTTTCCTATGTATTATATTCTTTTGATGCTATTGTAAGTGCAATTGTTTTCTTAATTTCCTTTTTCAATTGGTCATTGTTAGTATATAAACACTCAACTGAATTTCATGTGCTGATTTTCTATTCTGCAACTTTGCTAAATTTCTTTGTTAGTTCTAATGGTTTTGTTATGTAATATTTAAGAGTTTTCTACGTATAAGACCATGTTGTCTACAAACAGAGATAATTTGATTTCTTCCTTCTTTAGTTTGGATGCCTTTTATTTCTTTTTCTTGCCAAATTTCTCTGGCTGGCACTTCGAGTAATGTGCCAGATATAAGTGGGGAAAGTGGGCAGTCTTGCTTTATCCTGATCTTACAAGAAAAGCTTCCAGTCTTTCACCACTGAGTATGAAGTTAGCTGTGCGGTTTTCGTCTCTGGTCCATACTATGATGAGGTATTTTCCTTCCGTTCTTAGTTTGTTGAGTGTTTTTTATCATGGCAATGTCTTGAATTCTGTCAAAAATTTTGGATTTTTTTCTGTGTCAGTTGAGATGACTGTGTGGAGTTTTTTTCCTTCATTCATTCTCTCTCTCTCTCTCTTTTGCAGTTTCTGGCTGGGGCCGGGTTTGAACCTGCCACCTCCAGTATATGGGGCCGGTGCCCTACTCCTTTGAGCCACAGGCACCCTTTCCTTCATTCTCTTAATGTGGTGTATTGCATTGTTAGATTTTGTATGTTAACTCATCTTTGCATTCCGTGAATAAATGTGCTGTTAAATTTGGTTTGCTAGTATTTTGTTTATCATTTCGGCATCAATGTCCATAAGGGATATTGGTCTATAGTTTTCTTGTAGTTTTTTAATCCTGGTTTGGGTATGAAGTAATGCTGGCCTCATGGAATGAGTTTGGAAATGGTCTGTCCTCTTCAGTGTTTTGGAAGAGTTTCGGAGGATTGGTGTTAATTCTTTAAAAGTTTGGTAAAATTCATCAATTTGCCAGGATCAGTAAATACCCTCAGAAAAACAAGGATTTATTCTGTTAACCTTTCTGACTTATTACATTTCCTTGGATTTCAGACTTGTAATTTCATTCTCTGTTCTCAGATATTTTACACTTTTAAGATTTTTAAAATATGTATTTTATCTAATTTCTCTGGTTAATTTCAGAAGATGAATTGGTACAATTAACCCAGCCTTGGCATTGGAAGTCCTCGATCTATTTCATTTTCTGTGAGGATAGTTCCCCCTCCCCAGAATGGATACTTATATTCTGGGGTGCAGTGGTCCAACTATTCTGTGTACAGGCTTTCAAATGGTTTCCCCCTATTTCTTCAGCCTTAAATCTCTCTTGTCCTTGGCACCTCCAAATCCCAACTGCCTCCACAAAACAGGCTCCCCCCATAACAGTGTTCCATTCTCCATGTACCCCGGGAATCAGCTCCTTTCACCCTGATTTGTCAGTTACCTCTCTTTCATCCGCATTATGTCCTGCAGACAGTCAGTGGAATCTCCCTGCTAAGGGACTGTATCATATTCCTTTTGTTATTGTTGATTTATACCACTTCCCATTTTATTATTTTTAGTGGCATCTCAGTGGGGCTTAAGGATAAATAGGAGTGCTCAATCTAGCATCTTTAAATAGTGGTTTCTTCACTCTTCGACCCATTATAACCTAGATTCTGCCTCCACCACTCTCTTCCAACTGCATTGGCAAAGTCACCCCAAAACTACCTCCAAGCTGCTCAATTGAATGAATATTTTCCATGTCTCATGGTCTTTGACACATCCACTGTATTTGATAGTTAACCATTCCTATTGTCTTAAAACACTCTCTTCTCTTTACCAGTGGTTCTCAACCTTCCTAATGCTATAACCCTTTAATACAGTTCCTCATGTTGTGGTGACCCCCACACATGAGGAGCGGTGTCTTGGTTCCTAAGACCATCCTGTGAAGGGGGAGAAAGTCATTTGACCCCCAAAGGGGTCGTGACCTACAGGTTAAGAACTGCTGTGACTTTATTTACATGACAATATACTCTCTTGACTCTCTAGTCACCCTCCGGCCATTCATCTTCAGAGGCTTTTTCTCTTCTAACCAACATTGAAACGGACATTGAACCCAGGCTCCAAGGGCCTAATCTCTGTTTCTCACGCTATTCAGTTTGAACAAATGACTTCCACTCTCTGAACTTCATTTATGATTTTCAGAAGCATTTCCATCTCCAAGTTTTTAGAATTCTGTATTTTTGAAAATCTTTTCAGGAATGGAAACACCAGCCAATACACTAGTTCTAGCCAGTAACATTTGATCCTGTATTCTGGAGAAGAAAACTCCCTGAGAGGAATGAATTCCTTTAGAAGATATGCAGCTTTCATTCAGCTGCATATGACATGTGACCAAATGCTTTGCCTAGAGCCTCATCCCATGTGGGACTGTGGGTTTTGGCAGAAATATTTAGTAACGTTACCTGGAGCTATATCAAAAAAGGGGGGGGGAGATTATCAAAAGAATCACAGCATCAATTCTCTCCTTGAATCACAGTGGGATGCCATATTTGACACAGAAATATGTTAAGAAGGCAAACTTGAAAAATCATTCCCCAGCAAATGAATTGTGTATCTTCAGTAGTCTGTGGGAATTGTTGGAGCTTTCCTTTTATAATTTAGAGTCTTATGTGGGATTCAAAATCAAATCGCTATGAAACTTTGATAGTGAGGGGAAAGAAATTAGCTTTTTTTCGTCTTTTATTTTTGTGGTAAAGTATCTGACGTCCCTTGATACATTGGCATTTTTCACTAGCTGAATATGATTATTGGGGAAAAGTAAACAGTCACTTTGTGCTCAGATGGGGGGGAAAGGCATATTACTCACCTATGGTAATGCTTATTCAGAAAGATTTGAGCGATAACACCTGTAGCAACCTCAGGATGGCTAAAGCTTGATGTCTAGCCCAGTGCTGACCAACAAAACTTTCCACCATAATAAAAGTGTTCACTATCTCCAATATGGCAGCCACTTCATGTGGCTATTGAACACTTCAAATATAGGTAGTATGACTAAGGAAGCAATATTTTTTTTTTTTTGAGACAGCCTCTCCCCCTGGGTAGAGTGCTGTGGCATCACAGCTCATAGCAACCTCCAACTCCTGGGCTCAAGCGAGTCTCCTGCCTCTGCCTCCCAAGTAGCTGGGACCACAGGCACCCGCCACAACGCCCGGCCATTTTTTGGTTGCAGCCATCATTGTTGTTTGGCGGGCACGGGCTGGGGATTCAAACCCACCACCTTAGGTGTACGTGGCTGGCGCCTTAGCCAATTGAGCCACAGGCGCCGAGCCCATATGATTTTTTAAAACAAATCAAATAGCATGACACAGGAAGAAGAACAATAACTATAATAACCATTTTACTATGAATATCAAAACATATACAGTAGGTATTTACATTATAGACCTAAAATCCATATAATTTTTCAAAAGACAAAGACCAAAAAAGCCCTCAAAGAGAACTACAGGTTAAAAAGGCAAAGGGCTATCAGGAATTCAAACAACTAAACAGCAAAAAGTGGTCTGAGAATATCACAAGAATGGAAAAACAAGCATTGCATGCACTCAATACTAATACTCAATACCAAGTTGAAACTAGTAGGTTAACAACTACCTGCTTCTATGAGAGAAAAACTCAGTTAAATTCAAGAAGGGGGAAGGGAAGAAGAGGGGTCGGCCAGTATCCACCCAAGGGGAACAATGCACAGGTAAATGGCACATATCCTGGGTGAAGGAAAAGCCTGCAACTCAGAGTTTACCTTACAAATGCAAGCAACGTAACAAGCAGGGTAATTGTGTGTACCCTCGTATTAATCTGAAAATTTAAAAAAGTAAGCAGGGGATCCAAATAGACATGTCTCAAAAGAAGACATATAAATGGACACAGGTATATGAAAAAATGCCCAACATCAGGGAAATGCAAATCAAAATCACAATGAGGTATCATCTTAACCCGTCAGAATGACTATTACAGAAAGTATAAAAATAACAAATGCCGGAAAAAATGTAGAGAAAAGAGAACTGTTACACAGTGTGAAGGAAATGTAAATTAGTGCAGCCATTAGGGAAAACAGTATGGAGGACACTTGAAAAACTAAAAATAGAACTACCATATGATCCGGCAATCCTACTGCTGGGTATATATCCCAAACAAAGGAAATGAGAATATCAAGGGGCAACCTGTACCCATCTGTTTATGGCAGCACCATTCACAATAGCCAAGATACTATGCATAAAATCAATGGACAAAAAGATAAAGAAAATGTGGTATATATACACAAGGAAATACTATTTGGTCATTAAAATAGAATGAAATCCTGTCACTTGTAGCAACATAGATGGAACTAGAGGTCATTATACTAAGTGAAAAAAGCCAGGCACAGAAAGACAAATATCACATGTTCTCGCTCATATGCGGGAGCTGAAACTGTGCAAGTAGAGAATAGAATGAGTTACCATAGGCTGGGAAGGGGGCATAAGGGGGGTCAAGAGAGGTCAGTTAACAGGTACAAAAATACAGTTTGGGACAGAAGGAGTAAGTTTCAGTGTTTGATAACACTGTAGAGTGACTATAGTTAATAGCAATATATTGACTATTTCAAAATAGCTAGAAGAGAAAATGCAAAATGTTCCTGACACAAAGAAATGATAAATATTTCAGGTGATGGATATCCTAAATACACTGAGATTTGATTATTATACACTCTAGGCATGTATCCAAATGTCACGTGTACTACAATAATATGTACAATTATGTTATCAATTTTTTAAAAAAGTAAATGGGTGCGACAAATGGACATGATGTTAGCCCAAATAATTTCTGTCACAAGATTAAAATTAATCAGATCCTTAGAACAAACAAAAAATAAATAATAATGATAACGGTTAGCTGAGCACTACTTTGTGCCAGGAACCATGCCTATAGCTGCATATACATTACCTTATTTAATCCTCAATAACTTCCTGTAAAGATGTTATATTTCTCCCTAACTTAACAGGAGGAAAGTGAAGTCCACTACTATTAAAGAACTTGAGTAATGTCATGCAGCTAGTACACGGCAGAGCTAGAACTTCTGTCCTGGTGAATCCGCCTCTAAGACCCTTGGATCATCCTTAAACTACCAGGCTCTACCACTTCCCAGGACCTTGGGGCACATTATTTTAAATAGGTTATCAGGGGAATCTCTCTCTTATGTGTTTGTTTCCTTATCACTATGTAAAATTTTTATTTATTCCTTTCTTTTCTTGTGTATTGCCTACAGACTATAAAGTCCAAGAAAACAAAGACCTTGTCTACTTTTTCCACTTTTCTATCCCAGTGCCCAGAATGGCACCTGGTCTGTAGTAAGTGTTTAATAGATGCTTGTAAAATGAGTAAATTGATCTTTATGTGGCCATCAGTCAGCACCAAAGGCATGCCCCTGCAGTGTCCCAACACCTAAAAAAAATCCATCTTCAAAGGAAAAAGAAGAAAAACATCTTAGGTAAAATGGTATGTTTCTCTTACAAATGCCTGCTAACTCTGGGTACAGAATTTATCACATCCTTAGATTCCCTGCAATGAAACTGTAAGTCAGGATCCCCTTCCACCTGGAAGACCAGGCAAGAGAGTTTCCTTGACTATCTCTTGAAAAGCTGCAAATCGCTCTGTGCTTCTTGGAAGAGAAATTCTTATTAACTATAAGTTCTCTAATGGTGGATCCTTCATTTCAGTCTCCATAGAACACCCAGTGCCTTGGACAGACTTTCACAGAAGCATCCAATGAATATTTGTCTAACAAATTGTTTCTATGCGAGCTTTTTTTTGGTCATTGAAAAAGTCATTGATTTTTTAAATCATCCACTAGATGGCAGTGTCATTCCACATCAAGCCCTGTGATTTCCACCTCCAGGGATTGAAAGATGGGTTTGAATTTAAAAGCATTCTATTCTGAGCCCCAAAATCAGGTAACAATTCTGGATAATCAAAGGTAGCAGATTTCATCAAAGATGTATCAGGTGTTTAATAATAATGTTCATAAAAGTTGATTTTTTAACAAGTAGAAGCCACCTGGGCTAAGGAAAAAGGGTTGACTAGCTACCAGAAGGCTACTTAACATCTCTGAGCCTCAGTTTCCTCATATGTAAAATAGATGGTCATTGTGAGGATTCATGTAAAGTGCTTGACACTATGCCTGGGGCATAAATATGCATTCAGCATATGCCTGCTGCTATTACTGGTCTACAGTGATTAGTGGCAGGAATAGTAGTATCACTACTGTTGATGCTATCAGGTTTAATCCCATTTGATTTAGTTCAGGTACAACTAAAAAGCAATGCTTGAGAATTGACCTAAACAGACCAGGACTTGTGAGAAAGACCTGCAGCCCAATCCTCATCCTCACAGCACTCAGAAATCTGAATCCCTAAAAGACAAGAATACAGAGGACTGAAACAGAGAGCATGAAAAAACACCCACTGAGATACATAACTGGCAAGGTCAGGAAGAGTGACATCCAATTTGGGAACAGGGAATGGCAGAACAATCCAGCAGCACAGTGATGATAATACTCCCTATTTGTATAATTACAGCTTGCCTTCTTATTCATGACATACACTGGAAACATACTTCATGAGTATTTTAGAAATAAAGGAAACAATGCTCAGAAAATCTAAGTAACTTGCCCCAGACAACACGGTAAATACATGGCAGAAGAAATCTTGAAGCAAGGTCCCCTCTTTGCCAGCCCACTGTTTGGTCTCAACACTGTGACACCTCAGAGGGAGATGGCATCAGGATGGCCCTAAAAGAAAACACTAGACTCATCCGAGACCAAGTCAGCAATATCTGGAACAGAGAAAATCGACCTGGTGGAGAATCATCCTTACTCTGGAGACTGCCATACCTACAGAAGACTGTGCTATGGGCCTCCCTAGGATCAGCGGGTGCTCGAACAACCACACACCTGCTACCTGAATAGCTGCACTAATGTACCTGGTCATCTAATCCACCATTTATAACTGCTTAGAAAATGCAGGACTGGGCAGATCTAGCCACTGTGAGCGGTAGCCAAAAAGGCTTCCCTTAAATTGAGCACAGTGGCTCACGCCTGTAATCCTAGCACTCTGAAAGGCTGAAGCAGGTAGACTGCCTGAGCTCAGGAGTTCAAGACCAGCTTGAGCCAGAGCCAGATTTCATCTCTAAAAAAATAGCCAGGCATTGTGGCAGGCACCTGTAGTCCTAGCACTTGAGAAGCTAAGACAAAAGAATCCCTTAAGCCCAAGAGTTTGAGGTTGCTGTGAGCTGTGATGCCATAGCACTTTACCAAGGGAGACAAAGTAAGACTCTGTCTCAAAAAAAAAATAAAAATAAAAACACTTCCCTTAAATATAAATGTTTTCAAATCCTAAATGCCAACTGATGCTGTTAGAATGATAACTAAGAAGTGAGGATATCAGGATAGATTTTAAATGGAGTTACATGGTCATCATGGATAATCTACATGTTTGGGGGGTATCTTCTACCCTGTGTGGAGTTGGGTTAGCAACTCCCAACTTTATATTGTTGGAGCTCAGAAAACAATACTCCAAATTAAGGCCTCAGAAGCAGAAGCTTTTTCTCCGGCCTTCTCCTACCCATCTGTCTCTAACTCCTGTTCTGCCCCTGATACTAATCATAGAAACTAGATTCACTTTTCCCCAAGGAGGGTCACAGAAAACAGAACCCCTTTTCCCAAAGCCAGCCATAAAACCTGAAAATGTTAGCCTAACTTTCCCTCTGTCTTTCTGTGTAAAATATGGCCATAAACCATTTGACCTACTTTGTTTGACCATAGGTCTTGAGACCCCCACCTCTAGGGAGTCCTGCGTCATACTCAGAAGGAAGGAATACATGCTCAGAAAGGCCAAACAAGAATCTAAACAGGTCTAGCTGGGCTTCTCCACTCAATCTATTAACATTAGATCATACCCTTTTTATTCAATCATAGTTCTATGCAGCTATCCATTCTTTGTTGAACTTAAGCCTAAAATTAACAGTTTCCCCAATATCTTGGGGGCCTTCACCCCCGTGTATACACATTGAATAAATCTGTATGCCTTTTCTCTATTTAATCTGCCTTTTCCAAGTTGGTTTTTCTGGCAAAGCTTCAAGAGGAACTAGGGGAACTTTCACCTTGACTCTGACCATATATCCCTTGAAAATAAGAATTTATTTCGTTTTCTCAGTTACATTTGACAAGATTTGCCTAATAGCTCTGCTGTTTCAAGAATCACTTCCTCTGCTTTTGCTTCTTTTTCCCTACTCTGGCACAATATCTTCAAGAAAAAGTTAGTGTTTTCTACTTTATACAGCTCACACCACATAGTCAATTGCTATCTGTAGGCTATTCCGGAATGGATCTGCAAAGCCCATTATCAATCCTTGCTGTTGCTGTAGTTGCCATCATTACTGAATCATCAGTCCTCATCACCAAAGAATTGGATTAAATACTCATTTCAAAGCAGTGTTCTGAGAACACCACGTTCCTACCCACAATGTCTAACAAATTGTGGTCGGAGGGGGGAGACTGGATTCCACCATCTCCTGAGCTCCCTTCATTTTTCAACATTTGACCCTACCATCCTCATAAACATTTACCTAAGAGAAATACTGGCATGGTATCTGCTCAAAAAGACGCAAAATTTAAGAATGAGGGCTAGCCCGGAAGCCACAGCCTCTCTTTGGCATGTACCATGAGAAAGGTCAAGCCCATTTAATAAGATAACATTCGCGAGGCCAAATTGAAGGCTCCATTAGGAAATTGCCCTGTCTTCCAGAAACAAACTCCCCTACCATGCAAGCCTTCATGAATTAAATAAAAATATTCACAGCCCCATGACTACAAAGCTATCTTGTCTTTCCAAGGGGCTACTTTTTTAAAGACCCCATTCAAATCCAGAAAAACAAAGGGCAGGTAGAAGAATTTATTTTCCTGAAACAAGGTTACCAAAGTGTAAAACATATATGTGTCAGTAAAGCAAGCAAGAAAGCAAAGCAAAGGAAAATTAATATCAAGCACTGTTTGAAATAACAAAAAAAATCAATACTCGGAAGGTTGACCAAGGCATTTCAGATGCTAACATTTCAAATCACTGATAAGAGGCAGAAAGTCAAAGGGTAAAGTGACAGAGTACAGAATGAAGGCCGAGGGTGAGAGAAACAGGATAAGACGTCAGTTTGAAATGAAGAAGCACAGTCTAGCAATTAGGACTTCTCAACAAGGAGGCAGCAGTGTTGGTCAATAGTATCTTACACTCTTGACAGACTGGAAAGCCACAAAGACAGGGCAGGATGGAAGGATAGGAGGACACAAAGGTGATCCAGCATCAGGGCTCAGATCAAGCTCCTGGGTTCCAGGGTCTCTTCTAACCCCAAGACTTTCTGGTGCAGAGCAACCAGGACACATCCAGAGTACCATGTAAAAATTCAACACTTTACTCAGGACACTAGTAAAGTTTCTTACCTCCTGCAGCTGAGATTCTTTCTTTTTAGAAGATAAATTCAAGTGTTTCTCTAAGATGCCACAATACTTCTCTGTCTCTTTGTCATACTTCTTTTTGGCTTCCTGGCAAAAAAGAGGAGAGGAGAAAAAGAATAAAATGTTGAAGGAATAAAAGCATCACCCACCTCACAAGATCTTTCTGCTGGTCTTCACAGCTCAGAGCACACAGCACAGCAGATGACCCAGGGCCTACTTTTCAGACATTGCCCACTAAACCACACAACCACCCTCAACAGCCTCACGGGTTTCAGCATCTATCACAGAGGCACTAGTACAATGCCAGAATAAGGCAAATACCAGTATTTAGTAGTGGCAAAGACAGGACTCCCCCTCTAAGATCTTCAATTGTGAATCTGACTCAAAGTCAGAAGGGGGAGGTCCCCTGTGAAGCTAATTCCAAAGAAGGAAGAGCTACTTCACAGCCTGAATGAGACAAGTCTGGACCAAAGCTAGATCCAGCCTTCAGAGTATTCAAAAGCACTTATTTATAGGCATAATATCATGTATGAGTCTTTAAGCTGTAGAATAATTGAAAACAAAGATTATTTTCTTTGTTTTTTTGTTTTGTTTTTGTAGTTTTTAGCCAGGGCCAGGTTTGAACCTACCACCTGTAATATATGGAGCTGGCACCCTACTCCTTTTGAGTCACAGGCTCCGCCCACAAAGATGTTATCTTTACAAATGTGTTCACTACGGTACCATTTATATCAGCAAAACAAAAATAAAAGCAGTAGCAAGGATAGGGTTTGGGATAGTTAAAGTACAGATCCAAGAAATGTAACTAGTCATATTATAAACTGCTCATCTTACAGAGAAGAGTGACAATAGCATTATAGAGACTTAGCACATCCTACATACAGTGTGTCTACCTAGGGACAAAGATCAGAAGGGAATATACTTAAATGAAAGTACTAGAATTAAAGGACCACGATGATGAGTAATTTTTTCCCTCTTTTTATTAGTCTATATTATTGCCTTCAAAGTGAAAAATAATTACAATACTACACATATTAATCCTTGTTTCCCCAAGTCATTGAGTCACTGAGATCCTATTTTTATCCCTCAGTAGACAGATAAGAAAACTTGGACAAAGGAAGTTAACTTGTAAAAAGTCACAGAGAGTGACAGAGCTGGGAGTTGAGCCCAGGAAAATTTGCCTCCAAGCCCATTTTCTCCACCATACTTAAGACCTATTGACACAGGCAGTCACTTTCCTTCCATACTCCAGTGGAAAGGCAGGCGAGGGGCTTGGCAAAAGCTGGCACTGGGCTGGCAGACGGCAGCAAATTTACTAAGGGGGTGCATCATTCCTGCTTTTGACTCGTGTGGAGTCCAAAGTGATATTTTTCTACAACTCCAAGGCCTAGAAGAGGAAAAAAACTTTCTGGCCAGATAAGGAAGTTCAGATACATCTCTTTATTCATTTAACAACTTTACAAGGAGCAACCACTCTGTGTTAGTCCCCACTTCCGGCACTGCAAATACAAGACTCAAGTGGTCCCTACATTCAATGATAGGAATGTTCTTGTAGAAAGAGAAACACAATTAACTGGTATAATAAATACTAGCAAATAATCAGCATAATGATAGACTGCTGCAGATGTTACAAAGGAAATAAACCAGGGTGGTCCCAGGGATTCTCTAGGCAGGATGCTCAGGAAAGCCTCACTGGGTAAGGGAGCTGTGAGCTAGCAGAAGAGGTGAGTGCAAATGCATGGGCACAGGACACTCAGAGCCAAGAGGCCATCACCTGGAGCCCTGACGTGCTCTCACAACATCAGAAGGCCATTTATCTTGTATATGCCTCATAGAATGGGCGTAATCATTGCATACCCACTTCACTGACATGCATCCGTTTCTACATCTGAGTTTTGCTTAAAAAACTGCTCACACTCAAGAACAAGTAAATGTGGAGAAACAAGTAGAAAGAAAAAAAAATAAAGAAAAAGCCTGAGGAGACATTAATTATTCCGTCAAATTTGAGAAACGTTCAAGCAAGAGATTGACTCACATAATTCTTTGTCTTTAGGGAAAACAGTGACTTTGAGCTGGAGCTCCAAATCCTACTACTGCCCACATAGATCTCTTTCCACTAACCTTATCAGCAACCCCAAAAAGGAGAACCCTGGTGCTGGAGCAGTCCAGCTGGCCAGAGGTGAGAATAGGCCAGGGAACATGAGTCACTGGCACTCTGTGACTTTCAAACAACTTTCACCTCCACATTCCACATTCAAGGGGGCAGCCAAAGTTAGGGAAACTAGTACAGGGAAAGGGAAGTAGTTCTCTATCTTGAGAAAACAGCAACAGACCTCCGTGGGAAAACTACTGAAGATGGGAGGGTGGTGTTTCTCAGAGTTACTCAGACACAAGACGCTCTTCACCTTCCAGAGAGCCCGCTACAGAGTGGCTAAGTACATAAAGGACAGAGTTAGGATCCTGGAATTTATTCTCTACTCAGTATGGACTGACTCTAAACAAATCACTGTCCCTCTCCAGGGCTCAATTCCCCCGTCTATAAATTGAGACTGACTAGATAAGGTGATTGCTCACAGTTCCTCTTTCAGCTCAAAGATTATATAACAAAATGAGGACAAAACACCCCTTACTCATAAGGTAATTAGAATTAAATGAGATAAGCCACATACAGTGCTTAACAGAGTGCCTGTCACGTGGAAAGTGATCAGTAAATGTCAGTGATGGTGATGATGGCAGTGGTGAGATCATCTCCTGAACCCGCCTCCTTATTAAGGTCACCACTTGCTTTCCATGTCCCATGTGCTACTAAGGTAACCTTTCCAAGCACTAGCAGAATGTGAAATTATACACTTACTTGTATCTTTTTATCTGATGTCCTGCTCCCCAGCACACCATGAGCACAGCAACCACATTTGCCTTGTGTTCTCCACCACATCCCAGCCAGAATGCAGTGCTGGGACAGAGTCGGCTCTCAGCTCTTTTTACAGTGAATCAACTATGTGTGTGCATCTAATACACATGTTCATAGCTAGTATCGAATGACGACATGCCAGACATGCTCACGTATTCAAACAGCTATACAGCAGACACTGTGTTAAGCACTTTCTGTAAGTTCACTCATCTCTTTCTCATAATGACTCTAGGAAGTAAGTCTTACTACCATCCCATCTTACAGATCGGCCGCCACCATGGAAAGGTTCAGTAACCTCCCCAAGTTATGGCACAAGTGAGATTTGCATTCTACCTCTAGCCCCATTTTTTTTCACTCTGTTGCCCTAGGTAGAGTGCCATGGTATCATAGTTCACCACAAGCTCAAACTCTTGGGCTCAATAGATCCTCTTGCCTCCCAAGGAGCTGGGACTACAGGTATACACCACCACAACCCACCTAATTTTTTTTTTTTTCCCAGTAGGGACAGGATCTTACTCTTGCTCAGGCTGGTCTCCAACTGCTGAGCTCAAGCAATCCTTCCACCTCTCGGCCTCCCAGAGTGCCAGGATTACAGGTGTGAGCCAACATGCCTGGCCTCCAAACCCAATCTTAACCACTACTTCTCTCTTGTGTCTGTTCTATTTTCATTCCAGAGTCCAGCACTGCACTCCAGATGCGCCGCTGATGCAGGAAAATCCAACCTCCCCAAATTCAGAAATCAAAACTTGGGGCCATGGATATGTCAAGCTCCAGGGTAAAGCCCTGTTCCTTAGCACAAGAATCCCCGAAAGTCCTCCTCCCTGGCAGCCTTCACACTGAGCACTCTGCAACAAGTTGTTATAGCAACTAAAGCAGCCCCACGGAGTGGAGGAGGAAGAGAATGTAATTTTAGCATCACACAGGCAGAGGTCAGGACCTCTACTTGGCCACAACCAACACCAGCTAGAGAACACTTGTGGGCTCTTAGGTATGCTTGACACCACTCATCTACTAGTGGGTTTGTTGTTTGTTTTCTCATAAATTTACCTAAGGCTGTGGTATAAATGTATGGCTATGGGGGTGGAGGGTGAGAGGAGGATATACCAGAAACAAGACAAAAGGGGAGGGATGAGAAATCACCCGAATGTCATTTTTTAATGATTAGTGATTAACAAAAAGGTATTTAGTAATTGATGATTATTAACAATTGAATGAATGAAAGGCTAGAGTATGCATGAGGGGAAACATGCTAGGATGAGTGACTATTTTATTTAATTTCTTTTATTCTTATACATCTTGCTTTTTATTACACCCATCCCCCAGGGAAATCACCTGTTCCTGTCATTAAGGATCACTAGTAGTATATTCGGGGAGCCCACTGAGACTTCCTTCTCCTCAAGGTAACTGTAGTACCCTCCAAACCACTGTAAGGGAAGAAGCCAGAGTGAGAGGCACCTGGGCTCAAAAGGAGAAGAAACTACTAAAAAGATAACTCCAGAAACAGCTGTGCTCTGCCTCTGCCTCTAGCTCTTCACAACCCTCAGAAGCCATTGCCTAGTATGTTCAGGAACAGGAAAGCTCAGGCTCCAAGGCTGCTAAGGGAAGGCCAGCTGGTGAGCCAGCACTGGGGACAGTCCACTATGGCACATTCTCAGCCATCACAGGCTCAAAGTCTGGGACATAATCTTAGTTGAACAAGACTTTCTTCAAACTATAAGTTTCTTAATCTCCAATGTGAAACCAGTGAGCTCCCATTTCTTCACAAACGTGTAAACCAAATTAGTAGAAAAGTGCTGTAAAACTGGGAGAAAAATTGGGTGGCGCCTGTGGCTCAAAGAAGTAGGGTGCCATCCCCATAAGCCAGAGGTGGTGGGTTCAAACCCAACCCTGGCCAAAAACTACAAAAACAAACAAACAAAAAAAAAAAAACTGGGAGAAAAATCTTTGCCATGCTCCCTCCTTCAAACCATAGCCAACCATCCCTCTGATAGACCCTGGCCACACACCATCTTTTTCAGACCCTAATCAGATCCATCTCCGGAAGGCAGAGGCACTCACGCCCGTGGCGGGGGTGGGGGTAGGGGGGTGGTTGGAGGGGCAGGGATGACCTCACTCTGCCAGTGAGTAAGATCCACAGTAAGAGGGTGGTGTTGCCCCAAACTCCCTGCAGGTGGAGCAAGGGACTGTGGCTGAATTGACTCACAGTTCCCAATAAAACAGGAAGACAATGTTGAAAATCCTTTTGCTTTCACTGATTCCAATGAAAACATCTTCCCTGCAGATTGCTTCTAACCCTCTACTGAAGCTCAAAACCCGCCAACGTTTCCTAGTGATGTATCAGAAGACAAGAGAACCTTGAAGAATCCACCTTTTAAAAATGAACAGGATTCCCTTTGCAGTCTTTCAGTAACACATGAGAACTAGCTAAGACTTGGCTATAATCCATCAAGGTCAGTGATAACAAATAGTGATTTCTGGGTTGAAGCAGGCCTGCAGATGTGGTTATCTGACCGAAATATATATTTTTAACTATTTGCCAACAGGAAATATCATATAAAACTGGCTTTTCAGCTTCTCTGGAAAAATTTAAAGATCTGGCAAATTTAAAAATAAAAGCTCATTTCCACACACAGCAAAAATGCAAAAATGAGCTAAAGCTAAGTACCAGCTGCTTCCCTTTAAAAAGGGTCTCCACACCCACAAAGCCTGATTTGTAACCCCTGTTTAGGCTGTAAGTCCTGGACCTCCTCAATAAACATAACTCAACAGAAGACAAACACAATCATATTGTCCAATGTAGTCAATTGTCCATGCACACAGCTACCTAACAGCACAAAGGAGTAGTTTCTACCTCTGGATATGATTCATGAAGTAGCACACAGCAATCAGGTAACAAAACGCCCAAATGGCTGCTCTGGGGGTTGACCATTCAGATGGCTGTACTTCAGATACCTACAGAGAATTAATGGGTTAGGCTCTCAGCGTCTCTGCCGAGAAAGATTTTCTGAAGAAGGTGAGCCTGATTTTTCTAACAACTTAGGTTTTCTAAAGAAAGTGATGTATCTTCTAGACCTCTCGTCCTAAACCAAGAACATGGCTTGTGAAATTCTCACCTTGGCAGCCCCAATTTGCTCCTTTCGAAACTTCTCCAAGGGAGTGATGAGCACCTCGCTGGCATTTTCAATCTGATAGATAAAAACAGAGAAGGGGAAAAAAAAACCATAAAGGCAATGTCAGTAAAGAATTGTAGCAGCTCCATCATGAGATGCTGCCTCATGTCTCAGTATAAAATTTGATTAAGTGATATTGTACATGTCTACTGTTCATACTTAAACTGATAACATGTCACATCAAAATCTAACTACCAGTTCAAAACATGATCTTCCTCCTGTGCGTGATTCGTATTGACTCTTTAAGAAAAGTGAGGACCTCTATAACTGTAAGCAGCTGTCTGAAGACAGACGAAACTGGCCACAGAGTAGGGGCTATATTTCAAGCTTCAAGTGACACCCTGTAAATGTTCATTCACACAAGTTATAGGGAAAGTAGATCAATACTGAGTCTAGGTTAAAAACAAAAACACCTCTGGACATATGGTAGCATGAAAACTGTTCCCCATTTGCTGTTGCCCTGCCAGAACTGAACTAGACCAAGAAATCTGTGCCTCCTGACCAGTCTCAACTTCATCTCACAGGACTCAGCTCCTGAGTCCTGCACTCCAACCCACCAGCACCCCATGCACTTCCAATGCACCATACGTCCCATCTCAGGCTCTTTGCCCTTGATAAGTCCCTCAGACACTATTCCCAAATCCTTATAATAATTAAGCTTTCTGCTTAAAGGCCATCTCTTTGGGGAGGCCCTCCCTGACCACCGATGCGATCTAAGATGCTTCCTCCCACACACATAGTTTTCTTCAGAACAAGTGTGCAAGCTGAAGAGCTGCAGTTCACTGCTACACACATTTATATAAACACACTCGCACACATACACATGACGTGTAAATGCTCACTTCTTGACCACTATCCTCAAACACAAAAGAATGCTGAAACAAAGGAGCACTCAAACATTTTTGAATGACTAAATGAATAAATGGATTATTTCCTGACTGCCTGCCAACTGTGTCACCATGGGCAAAACATTTAACCTCTCTGGGCTCTAATTTCGTCATCTGAAGAATGAGTGGGCTGAATTATTCCAGTTCTAAGATTCTACAGTTCTTTCTAAGACAGTGCAATATTTTACAATCTTTTCACTTAAGTCATTCATTTACCCACTCTTTGCTCAACTAATTATTTCAGGAATCCCCTTGCAACAAAGCATTATCTTTCCTAAGTCACATGCATGTCCACTGCAATGAAGCCAACAGAGTAAATGCCAAAAGCCATAGATAGACATGTTACAGAAGCAACCAGACAATGGAAGGGACAGAAAAAGTCAAATCTCCAAATGTATTCCCATTTGCCTTTCTCTCAAATTGGAGGTCACTCATTTCAAAAGAGTGCATTTTAACACTGGAGCATTGTGATGTTATTTAACTTGCTTGATTTTTACTGTTACTTGATATTGCTTAATTGGTTCACTTACTTAAGTCTTGTCCGCAAATCCCCTGCAAATCTCTGAAGCTCACAAGGGTGTGCCAAACCCCTGAATCAGTGGTCCTCAACCTTGGCTCCATGTTACAATCACCTGGGGAAGCTTTTCTCACTCAGTTGCTCTGGGTTGAGTCCTATGGCTTCACTGTAGCTCACAACCACCTCAAACTCTTGGGCTCAAGCGATCCTCTTGCTGCAGCTTCCTGAGTAGCTGGGACTACAGGAGCCTGCCACAACATCTGGCTGTTTTTTCTATTTTTGGTAGAGATAGGGTCTCACTCTTACTCAGGCTGGTCTTGAACTTCTGCACTCAAGCAATCCACCTGCCTCAGCTGCCCGGAGTGCTAGGATTATAGGCGTGAGCCACTGTGCCAAGCCACCTGGAAAGCTTTTAAAAAGTCCAATGTCCAGGCCACGCGCCAAACCAATAAATTCAGAATCTCTGAACTTAGTCTCAGACATCAATATTTTCTAAATTCCCCAAGTTATTCCAGTTGGCATTCATTCCAGTTGGAATCCAGTCCTACGCAGGTTGTTTAAAATACATACAAAAGCACTCAGGTGCTTCTCTGGAATCCAAGTCCCTGTCCCAGTCCTATTACTACCTGCTGTTAACCTTGATAAGACCTGTTTTCTTATCTGTCAAATGAGGAATGGCAGACAGTGAAGAATAAGGGCCTGCTGGATCTAAGATTCTATGACTATGGAACTTCCACTCAGTTCCAGCACTGTGTTTAATGACAGGGACACTGAAGCCCAGGCTCTACCCCTGAGGAACTCATATTTACTATGGAGCACAGACAGGGAGAGTAACTGTCTGGACACAATATGGTCAATGCAGAATCAGAACATACAGAGAATGACCAGGCAGTCAGGGAAGGCTGCCCAAAGAACGTGTAGCTTTGCTCATATGAAATGATAATGAAGCTGACACCAGGCAAGGAGGTAGAGAAGGGGCTCATGATGGCCAGATACTCAGATGTAGACAGCAGGAACTTGATTCACTGGCATTAATAATAAAATTGCAGAGGCAAGCTGAAAAGTATAATCCGGTCATTGTTCCCATAACACAGGCCACAGCAATCTGCAGGGTATTCGCAGTGATTTGCTCACCACACCCCCCGCCCCCAAGTACTAACTCAGCCAAGAATCAGACTCAAAAGAACCATTTCCCTTTCTCAGGCACTCGCACGTGCACAAACACACAAGCTCTCCCCTGCTCCCACCCACCATCAACCCTGACGCTGCCGCCATCACCCTCACCCTCCTGATTTTGGTTCAGACTCCCAGCAGTGAGCAATCAGGAGAAACAGGGTCTCTCTGCAAGGCAGAAGGTGAGAGGCTATTGCTCGAGTTTTAAAGAAATTACCACATTTGGAGGGTATAATGCAGACATGGGTTTGAATCCAGACTGAACCACTTATTAACTATGCAATCCTGGACAAGGTACTTATCCTCTGTAAATAAACTTCAGGATCTTCATCTGAAAAATGGGGATAATACAGATACCACTTCACAGAGTCATCGTGAGGGTTGAAACAGAAAACACATGTAAAGTACTTGGCTATGAAACATCTTGGTAAACTCAGTGCTCAAATTGTCAACTGTTGTGTGGGAAGAGAAGAAAATGCTCACTGATGGAATCTTCCCTAGGCCTTTGGAGCACTGCCGTCTGAAGACATGCCCTCCTAGGGGCAAAGGAGTGTGTAGCCAGGAGGGGATTTCAAATCCAGCCTCACTCCCGATAGCTTAAGGTTATGGGAGAAGATGCAATGAACTTCCTGTGGATGTGGAATCCCTCATCTTTTAATGCTGAACCATATCAGAATAAATCCTAGTGCAAAAGATACCTCTTGAGAACCTGGAGATCAGCATTTGATTCCTGAATTTGCACAGGGCTCTCTTTGCGTAGTTACCTACATTTACCAAGTA
>CAUYQV010086393.1:0-10438 GCA_963574575.1 Galagoides demidoff | reverse complement strand
GGCTGCAACCAAAAAATGGCCGGGCGTTGTGGCGGGCGCCTGTGGTCCCAGCTCCTTGGGAGGCGGAGGCAGGAGACTCGCTTGAGCCCAGGAGTTGGAGGTTGCTATGAGCTGTGATGCCATGGCACTCTACCCAGGGGGATGGCTTGAGGCTCCGTCTCAAAAAAAAAAAAAAAAGAAAAGAAAAGAAAGATACCTAGAAGTGTAATATTCTGTCAGCTTTTTCTAGGTTTAAAAATGTTTTCAAAATTTAACTTTTAAATTAAGTGTTTTAATTAAAAAAAAAAAACCCTTACAACAGTGTGTGATTTGCATATTGGATAGTGATATTCTACCCTACAGTGTTGTGGGAATTGAATGAGTTTGTGTATGTGAAAGTACTTTGCAAGCTGTGAACTAAATAGATATTGTTATTTATCTGTAAAAAAAAGAACCCAAAAAACAAAAACCTTACAACAGTGCAGTATTTCAAGCAACACAAATCTGCACTTCTGAAGTTCAAAAGCTGAAAACTGAATTTTTAAAACTTCTTTGTCAACAACGCCCCTGCTGAACCTGAGGCTCTGTATCGTCTCTGTTCTCTACCTTGCTGTGACAATTCCTAAGCTTCGCTGCAGTCCAGGCATCACGTCGGCACTGGTTCCCCTGAAGTGGCTCATATGCCAGGCTCTGGGCGAGGCACCAGGGAGGAGGAGGCAGGGGAGGCAGGCCTTGCCCTCCAAGAGCTTGGTGGGGAATGGAGCAGAAGTTCAGGCTGCTACAAGATTAGCAGAACCCAGCCTGAGCCTGAGAGCAGGGGACACGAGCAGAGGAGCAGAGAAGGCTCTCTGGGAGATGCGAGGCATCTAGCAGAGGAGAGGAGAAGATGAATGAGGAGTGGACACCTCTCATTCCCACAGTATGGGAAAATGGATGGAGGCTGGAGCGCTTTCCTATCTGGAAAACTTAAGCCAATCATCTGATGGGAGGGACAGTGAAGGCTGGAAGACAAGATCAGGCTTACCTGCTTTTTTTTTGCAGTTTTTTTTTGGCCGGGGCTGGGTTTGAACCCACCACCTCCAGCATATGGGGCCGGCGCCCTACTCCTTTGGGCCACAGGTGCCACCCAACTTACCTGCTTTTTAATCTTAAAGTTCCCAGAGAGTTGCATGGAGTATTTGTCATTATGGAGGTTTTTTTTTTTTTTTTTTTTCATTTTTTAGAAAGGGCTTTTTTAACTGTTGGCTGGACAAGTGTAAAGTGGAGTGATCATAGCTCACTGTTACAGCTAGGTTACCTCTGACTCCTGGGCTCAAATGAATTTCCTGCCTCAGCCTCCTGAGTAGCTGGGACCACAGACACATACTACCACACTTGGCTAGTTTTTAATTTTTGTAGAGAGGAGGTCTCTCTACATTGCTCAGTCTAATCTTGAACACCTGACCTCAAGCAATTCTCTTGCCTCAGCTTCTCAAATTGCCAGGATTACAGGCATGAGCCACAATAAGGGCTATTGTGGCTGCGGGCTATTGTAATATTTAATACAAAACACAACACACACACACACAGTAGGCAACTTCTAGCATGGCTCTCTCAGTAATCCCTGCCTCCTGGTATTCACATTGTACTTCTGTCTAATTTCTTCCCTTTACTGGGTCTAGTAACTTGCTTCGATGAACAGAATACAGTAATAGTAAAGGGTCATCATTCTAAATTGGGGTTATAAAGACTCTGGCTTCCCTTGCATACTTCTGCTCCATTGCTCACTCACTCCCGTGAAGCCAGCTGCCACATTGTGAGCTGCTCCCCAGAGATGTCTACATGGCACACACGGAGGGTGGTCCTTGGCCAGGAGGTAGCAAACATCTGAGACCCTCAGACCAACACCTCATGAGAAACTGAATCCTGCCAACAATCACACGAGTGAGCGTGGAGGGCGGTTCTTTTTCCTAGTAGAGTATTGAGTTGATCACGGCCCCAGCTGGCACCTGGCAGCCTATGAACCCTGAGATTGAAGACTTGGATTCCTGATCCCTAAAAACTGCAACATAGTGACTACATGTTGCTTTAAGTTTTGGAATAATTTGCTATGCAGTGACAGATAAGAAGAAAAAAATATTTCGTCCTGCCAGAGGTAACCATCATGAGGAGTTTTGTGTTTCTCATTTCCCCGGTTTTCTTCAACATATATGTATGTATATAGATATATATATTTTTTTCCCTAAACAAATTTTGTTGAATTTTGCAGGTTTTTCAACCTTCTATAAATGCAATTATGCTATAGGTATGTTTCTATGAATTTTTTTTTTTTCTTGAGACAGTCTCACTCTGTTGGTTCAGGGTAGAGAGCCTTGGTGTTAGCTCACAACAACCTCACACTCCTGGGTTCAAGAGATCCTCCTGCCTCAGTCCCAAGTAGCTGGGACTGCAGGTGTCTGCCACAATCTTGGGCTAATTTTTCTAGTTTTGGGAGAGATGGTGTCTTGCTCTTGCTCAGGCTGGTCTTGAACTCCTGGGCTCAAGCAATTCTCTCAGAGTGCTAGCATGCAGGTGTGAGCCACCGTGCCGAGCCCAACTTGCTTTTTTGAATCAAAATGAAGTCCCTGAGATTGAGCCACGCTGAGCAGATAATGTGTTTCTTTTCCCTCATGTGAACCTCTCCATTCTCTTGTCCTTGGACCTGAGAATGTTTCAGTATTTTGCTACTGCAACCAGGTTGCTGTGAACATTCTGTGACTTCAGGTATGATAATGTGTTCTAGGAGTCAGTTTTTAACATCATGCAAACATTTTTGAAGTGATGATACCACATTACATTCCCAACTAGAGCACATGAAAATTTCTTTGTTCTATATCCATTTGATATCACCTGACTTATTTTCACCTTTTTTTTTTTTTTTGAGACAGAGTCTCATTTTGTCACCTTAGCTGAAATGCAGTGATGTGATCATAGCTCAATGCAGCCTCGAATTCCTGGGCTCAAGCTATCCTCCTGCCTTTGCCTCCTGAGTAGTTGGAATAGATGTGTGCCATTATGCCCAGCTATTTTTTTTTTTTTGAGACAGGAGCCTCAAGCTGTCCCCCTGGGTAGAGTGCCGTGGCATCACAGCTCCTAGCAACCTCCAACTCCTGGGCTCAAGCGAGTCTCCTGCCTCAGCCTCCCAAGTAGCTGGGACCACAGGTGCCCACTACAACGCCCGGCTATTTTTTGGTTGCAGCCATCATTGTTGTTTGGCAATCCCGGGCTGGATTGGAACCTACCACCTTGGGTGTATGTGGCCTTAGCCACTTGAGCCACAGGCGCCGAGTCATGCCCAGCTATTTTTAAAATTTTTGGTAGAGATGCAGTCTTGCTATGTTGCCCAGGCCAGTTTGAACTCCTGGCCTCATGTGATCCTTCCATCTGTGTCTCCCAGAGATTTTGAACATGAGCCACCATGCCTAGCCAATTTTTGGCTTTTTGATCGTTGTAAAACGGCATCTCATTGTGATTTTAATTTATAGTTCCCTAATTAGTATAATCCTGAGATGACCATTTATTACATGCTTGTTGCATATACGGTTTCATTGTCCTGTGAAATGCTCATTGATAACTTCTGTCCAGGTTTTTACTGGGTTGTCTTTGATTGTTTCATAGATGTTCTCTATATATTTAGACTCTATCCTTTCTCACTTATATGTGTTGTCAGTTATATATTTTTTCAGATTGTAGATTATCTTCTAATTCTTTTTGAAGTATTTGGAGGAAAAGAAGTTCTAAAGTTTAATCCAGGCTAATTTATCAATCATTTCCTGTCATTATGTGCACTTTTAATATGTGTGTATCTTGCTTAAGAAAACCTTTGTCCCATTACTTTAAAGACTTTCTTCTATATTTTCTCCTTAGAATTGTAAAAACTTGGCCTCTCACATTGAAGCCTAATCCATCTGAAATGGATTTTTTTTTTTTTTGAGACGGAGCCTCAAGCTATCCCCCTGGGTAGAGTGCCATGGCATCACAGCTCATAGTAACCTCCAACTCCTGGGCTCAAGCGAGTCTCCTGCCTCCGCCTCCCAAGGAGCTGGGACCACAGGCGCCCGCCACAACGACCGGCCATTTTTTGGTTGCAGCCATCATTGTTCGGTGGGCCCGGGCTGGGGATTCGAACCCACCACCTTAGGTGTACGTGGCTAGCGCCTTAGCCGATTGAGCCACAGGCGCTGAGCAGTAAAATGCTTTTAATAAAACTTTTGAGATGATCAAAAAAAAAAAAAAAAAACGGTGACAAAGCACACGGCCCCTTCCCTTCCTCCCACACGTGCCGGTTCCGGTTCTGCCTCCACAGACCTTCACTCACGGCCTCCTCCCTCCATCTTCCCCTCCTTTTTCTTATGCCAGCTCCCTTCCTCCCCAAAAAGTTTGTATGGCAAAAAAAAAAAAAAAAAAAGTGTACGTGACTGATCAAAATATGCTAAATTCTAAATGCCGGTTTGTTTTTTCTATTTTATAGTCTTCCAGACTTTTCCTAGTCAACCTTAGATAAGAAACAGTTACTTTTTTTCTAAGAAGCTTAGCTGTTCAATAGCTCTGAATACAAATAATTTCAATATTCAGAACTCAATTCAGACGCTCTCGGATGGGAGGGAAGCCTGGGAAAGGGGCAGTGACGGGTGGTGCTGGGATTCGCCCCCTGGCCTGGTTCTCGGGCCGACACCACTAACTCTGCTATGGAGAGAGGGGACTGTGACAGGAGCCGTGGCAGACGGACAGTCGGCCGCACCTCACTAGATCGGGAGCCGGGGAGCCATAGGTGGCTCCCCGTGAGATGACTGCCACCGGGGCCTACGGGGCCTCCTCCTGCTGCTGCGTCCTTTCTCCTTCTGAGCATCCTGACTCCACTCGGGTGTCCTGCAGGACAGTCCCCCCTGCAAGCTCAGATTGCCCGTCTTGATGGATGAAGGCTAATTATAACGGTCTACCTTCCCCAGGACTGGCCTGGGCCGAAAAGCCATCAGGGGGAAGGAATCTGCAGGTGGCTTCCAAGAGAGGTCGCAGAGGCGGACAGGGAGGCGGCCGTGCCTGAGTGTTGCTGCCTGGGAGGGCAGCCCACTCAGTCCATGCTGAGCACGTGGGAAGAAGGACCCATCCCTGGCCTTCCTGGTCGCCCCCAGGACTAAGGGGGAGGTCCTGTGCGGCTCCGGGGAGCCCTCCTCACCCCCAGCTGCCCGGCTCTTAACGTGCTCCTTTTTCTTTCATTTTTTATTCTGCTACGTGGAATGTGGGGGCGATAGCTGCAGGTGGAACAAACTCCTTGGACTGTGGGAATGGAGACTACACATGGCAGAATAAACAAAAAGCCACATGTGAGTCACTGTTATCCAGGTTTTCTGTCTTTTATAATCAAACCTAATACTAACAAACACTAAGAAAAATGTGCTCCATTTCCAATCTCTTTATGTTGTATCTAAAAATTAGGTCTCGTCTAGGCACGGTGGCTCACACCTGTAATCCTAGCATTCTGGGAGGCTGAGGCAAGTGGATCCCTTGAGCTCAAGAGGTCGAGACCCACCTCAGCAAGAATGAGACCCTGTCTCTACTAAAAATAGAGAAATTAGCCAGTGGTAGTGGGGCTACCAGCTACTCAGGAGGCTGAGGCTTGCTTGAACTCAAGACTTTGAGGTTGCTGTGAGCTGTGATGATGCCACAGCACTTGGGGCAATGGAGTGAGATTAAAAAAAAAATAAATAAATGAAAACTAAAATTTATGTCTGGAGTTGTTGCAGCCTTTGTGTAACCATGAGGAGAACCAGCCTGAGGCCAAAGCCAAACTCAGGATGACAGGTGATAAACAGAGCTGGACCGACTGGCCCTGCATTACCCTCCTGAGTAGTTTTTCTTATGTGAGAACATATGCTTTCCTGTTGTTTAAGCCACTGAGGTGATGATTTCTGTTTTTTGCAGCTAAAGGCATTCTAGCTGTTACTGGATTTAACAGTTTCTAGTGTTTATAGACTGTAACCTCCTTCAGAAAAGACTCAGCTAACCAAAGATTTGGAAGAAGCAGGATTAAATATGAAGATGTGAGGAAAGTGTGTTATAAAACATTTAGAGAATAGAAAAAAAAGGTGGAAAAAAACATAATCCCATGATTCCAAAATAGCCATGATGATAATTTTGACCTTCTAGTCTTTTTTTTAAAGTATCATATATAGAAACTACATATATTTTTACATATAAGTAATCACACTACATGCTTAACTTCATCTCTCCCCTGAATACAAATAAAAACTCTATACAAAGTCCAAGCAGCACCTCACTTGGGAACTCTAGAAAGTAAAGTATAACAAGGCAGATTGAAGAAGAAACTCAAAGCTTGAAGAAAAACCATGATGAAGATAGTAGTGATAATTTTTCTGGCATTTTTGTCAATTTTTGCCTTTTTTTTTTTGGCTTCTTTATTTTCTAGCATTTACTAGGGGGCAGGTGACATCAGAGAACTGCTCTGCAGAAAGAGACTATTTACTATTTTTTATAACTATTTTTTCCTTTCTCTTTTTTTCTCTCTGAACTGACCTGAGGCTAGTCGTACATCATGGCAGGAAAATGGACTCCTGTAGTGGTAAGTGAAGGGTCCCCATTATTTTCCTCTCTCACCTTTTCCTTACTGTTTCACCCTGAGAGTGGACCTGGTTGCGTGGAATTTAGAGTTCCTCTGTCACAGACGTCTAGAACTCTTAACAGGACCCCATCTTTCTGGGCAGAGGAACGAGGAAAAGAAATCTTTGGGATTCAGAAAGTTTGGAAGAAATCTCAAAGAGAAGAAATTTTTGTGAATAAACCTAATTTTCTGAATGAATTTGACACAAGTTCCAGGTTCACCTCTAAGATGTACGTGAAAGAACACACACTCGTCTTTGACAACTGAACTGCTGATGGTACCACTTGCCCAAGGCAGACTTTATAATCTAACCCATCAGGTCTTTACCTGATGAAACAAACAGCAACAACAACCAAAAAGTCAAACATTCTCAAGAGAATTTTAACAGGACTCAGCAGCTCACAACATATTATTTTAAATATTCAAGAAAAAATCCACAATTACTTGACACTTAAAGCAAACCAAAGATCTGATCAATATAAAAAGAAGAAACAATCAGCAAATGCTAAGCACAAGATTATGGAGATGCTGGAATTAGAATACCAAGATTTTAAAGCAGCTTTTAGGTGGGGCTTGGTGACTCACTCTGGGAGGCCCAGGCAGAAAGATTCCTTGAGCTCAGTAGGGGACTTGCTCAGGTGTTGACTAGGTTCAAGACCAGCCTGAGTAAGGTGAGACCCCATCTCTAATAAAACATAGGAATATTAGCTGGGTGTTGTGGTGGGTGCCTATAATCCCACCTACTTTGGTAGCTAAGGGAGGAGGATCACTTGAGCCCAAGAGTTTAAGGTTGCAGTGAGCTATGAAGATGTCATGGCACTCAACCCCAGGGTGGCAGAGACTCTATCTCAAATAAATAAATAAATAAGGGGGAGGAGCAAGATGGCAGCCGAGTAACAGCTTTCTTGCAACTGGCACGGTGAGACTGGGGAGAGAACACTCCAGGCATCTCTGGCTAGTGGGATGTACACAGAAATATCCCTTTGGGGACACTGGGAGACAGCGAGAGACTACTGGACCCCAAGAGGAGGACAAAAGTAGTGGAGAACTGGCAAGTGGTTGCATGTGTTCGTTCAGTCCCTCTGGCAGTGACTGATCACGCTATGCTATAAGTACAGCAGCAGTGAGATTGCAAACTGGAAAGGCCTTACCTATGAGCTGTTTGGGGTTTTTCAGGACTTGGCACCCAGTTGAACTACCTTAGGAGAACTTGGACAAGAGAGCAAAGGACTTTAAGTGTTGTCTGGGGCCCCAGACTAAGCCGTTGAGCCAGATGGAGCTAATAGTGTTCAGCTGCGGGCGGTGCGGAGCCACTGTGGGAAAACTGCCCCCGCAAGCTCCGCACTCAGGGTCACAGAGCAAGGATCAGGCTGGACAGCTTACAGGAGTAATCCAGTGACTGACCAGCCTAAAGGCAGGGACTGAGACGCCTTGCAGCCCTGGCTCTCAGGGGCATAGAGTGAAACTGGTTTTGACACACTGGCTAAGTGGATAGCCACTTCAGGAATGATCCCAGTGACAAGTGCTTTCCTGGGAAAGCTTCGGCTTAGCCAAGGTTAGCAGTTTAAAGTGACTTTTACTCGGGCTGAGGAGAGATTTATGCTCTCCACCCTGCGGGGTTTGAGAAATCAGCAGAGGTCTCCAGTCTCCATCTCATATAGCCATGTCAGCATTGTGATTAAAAGATCCCTTGTTGCCTAGACAGTGTTCAGCAAGATATATATACTCCTTTGGTTTTGTTTTTTGTTGTTGTTTTGGGGTTTTTTTGTTTTTTTAAACTTTAACATTTCCCCTCTAGATTTTCCTCTTTTTTTCTTTCTTTTGTTTCTTCATTTTTCTAGTTTAAATATAATTTTCCATTGTTGCCTTCTTTAACAATTAGAACATCATTTTTGCTAGTGTTTCTACCCCTATTATTTGGTTTTTCTGCCAATTTCATCACATACAGTTTTCTGTTTGCTTGTTTTGGTATAATTTATAGCATTTTTGTCTTTCCACCCTACTTGGTGGAGGTGGGGTACTGCATCCGAACAGGCTAGCAAAGAGCTGCTGACCTCAAGGGAACCACTCAACCCAGGACCCCCAGAGGTTGGGGGATTTTAAGATTGGGTTGAAGTACCCTACTGTACACTTCTATTGCTCCTGTCTCCCTCTTTCTGTACCACTTTTCTTTTTATCAATATTCCCTTTTACTCATCCCCCTCTCCTTTCTCCTTTTTCTTTTCTTTCTTCTTTGTTTTTCTCTTTTCCCTTCTTGTTCTTCAATCTTCTCATCCTTCTGGGTCTGGTACTAAAAGGGCTCATTGAAACCCTAGTCCAGAGGCATGGTAACTTAAAGAGCAAGAGGAAAGGAAAATTAGGGCAAGGAAACAGATAAAAGAAAACATTCATGAGGAAGAATCAACAGAAAAATCCTGGCAACATGAAAAACCAGTCCAGAACAACCTGAGGTAGGTACTACAGAGGATTCCACCTATAAAGAAATGTTAGAAATGACAGAAAGGGAATGTAGAATACAGATGATGAAAACAATGAAGGAAAGGATGGAAACAATGAAGGAAACTGCTGATAAAGTGGAAAATAACCAAAAGGAAATCCAAAAACAGAATCAAATTCGAGATGAATGATATGAAGAATATAGAAAGGATATAGCAGAGTTGGAGGAACTGAAGCAGTCAATTAAGGAACTTAAAGATGCAATAGAAAGTATCAACAATAGATTAGACCATGCAGAAGAAAGAATCTCAGAGGTAGAGGACAAAGCTCGTGAGAGAACTCAGATAGTTAAAGAGGCAGAAAAGAAAGAGAAAGCAGAATGTTCACTGAGAATTGCGGAACTTTATGAAGCATTCAAACACATGAGTTATAGGTATCCCAGAAGGGGAAGAAGAATGCCCCAGAGGAATGGAATCAGACTAGAGAATAGTATAATGAAAATTTCTCAAATATCACCAAAGATTCTGATACACTCCTTTTAGAGGGATATCGAACCCCAGGTAGCCTCAACTCTAACAGAGCTTCTCCAAAACACAGTGTGACGAACCTGTCCAAAGTCAAGACAAAAGAAAAGATTCTTCAAGCTGCCATGATTAAGGGCCAGTTGACCTACAGGAGCATATACATCTGAACTCTCTAATGAAGTTTTTCAAGCCAGAAGACAATGGTCATCTACCTTTAATCTACTTAAACAGAACAATTTTCACCCCAGAATTCTATAGCCCGCTAAGCTAAGCTTTAAAAATGACAGAGAAATCAAATCTCTTACTGATACATGGAGGAAATTTGCCACAACAAGACCAGCTCTACAGGAAATACTTCAACCTGTTCTACACACTGACCATCACAATGGACCAACAGCAAAGAAAGAACTCAGAAATTAAAGGACAGAACCTAACTTCCACAATGGTGCAAAAGATAAAACTAAGCAATGGCCTCTCACTAAATAAAATGAATAGAACACTACCACACTTATTAATTAAGCCAATAAATGTCAATGGCTTGAATTCCCCACGGAAGAGGCATAGATTGGCTGACTGGATTAAAAAACATAAGACATTTATTTGCTGTCTACAGGAAACACACCTAGCTTAAGGTGACCAGATTTTAACATTGGTAAAGTGGGACACCACTGACTAGAGGGTGGGGGGTGGGGGGGTTCTTTTTTTTTTTTTTGAGACAGAACCTCAAGCTATCCCCTGGGTAGAGTGCCATGGCATCACAGCTCACAGCAACCTCCAACTCCTGGGCTCAAGCGAGTCTCCTGCCTCAGCCTCCCAAGTAGCTGGGCCTACAGGCGTCCGCCACAACGCCCGGCCATGTTTT
>CAUYQV010086391.1:0-27616 GCA_963574575.1 Galagoides demidoff | reverse complement strand
GGAGCCTTAAAGTATCTTGTGCGATTGGAATTTTAGGTTGTACGAAGTATGTAAATGGGGCTCCGTCTCAGGGCGGGTCTTCTCACCACCTGAGATGTTTCTGCACTTTTTCTTATTTCGCTAAGTCATTCCTTGAAAGAGTAACTGCACCAAGGGACTTGTCCAATTGTGTTTCCAAAGCCGGCACCAACGTCTCTTTGACTATCAAGGAAAGGTACCAAGGATGCTCATTTAGTCCTGTGGGGGAGTGTGGCCCACGTTGGAGCCCCCGGGGCTGCCTCCTTCCTCCCACGGAGCCTTCACCTCCTGCTCACCCTGGAAAGGAATCTCAGGCTCTGGAGTGGATTCCAAACACCAGAGCTGGAGCTCTTGGCTCTGTCATAATTTGTGAGAGGATGTTTGCTAAGTTAACATCTCTAGCCCTTTATTTTACGTATCTATAAAGGAAGGATTTGGGTAACGCAAACGTCAGAACATTTCGGACCAACCTGGAATTCCATGCAGAATGCCTATGTGTGATCTTCATTTGACAGAGAGAAGATTCCCAGCTTTCAGCTTTCATCACCTTCTTATTTGGACTTTTGAACAGAAATGTGACAACCTCCATCAGTAGAATGTAATGTCTACCTGGGAGAATGTGATGTCAACAGCAAATTACCCTCATTTAATGCCTTTTAAGAATGTCACTTGAATTTTCAGATGTCTCTCTCTCTTTTTTTTTTTTTCTTTCTAAAAGCTGAAACAGTTTCATGTTACTCTCCAAGCCCAAGTGTGATTTCTGCTCTCACTAACCGGGACTTTGTGGGCAGGCCCGCTCCGGGGTGAGTTTCTCTAGACATTAATTAGCAGAGAAGGCAGCCCTGCACTCTCTCTCCTGTGGTCCAGATGTGGCAGGGCACACACTGCCTCCACGGGAGTTCCCTCATTGCACCACACTGAGCGTCCGGAATTCATTACGCCGTGATTTTTCTTTTTTAAGTAAGATAACGTAGAGCATCTTTCAGCAACTGTCAGGGTGGCAGGAGCGACGCGCAGTGTGGTTAGACAGCCTTGCCTGTGTTCTGTCTGCGTTCTGGAACCCGGCCAGCCCGGCTTGCGTTACCACCTCTGGGGAGCTCTGCTTCTCAGTTTGGGTATTAGAAATGACGCGCTTGAAAACCCATTAGAGTAGCCCTAAAGGAAGATAGTGAGAGGTGGCCCAGCAACTGCAATCTAACCTAAAGGACCTACTGTACACGACGTACCGAGAATCAGAACAACGTGCGTGCTGAGTGTTTGCCCCTAACCGCATCTGCCCTTGCAAATGAAGAGAGGCGTAAGTCTACAGCCCAGCCTCGGTCAGTGCCAAGGGCGAGTGCGGCGTGGGAACGGCCAGCCTGACTCGGGGCTGCCCGCCCCAGTGGTTGTGCTTTCCGTATTTTTTCTGCCTTTCGTAGACGACACTGTGTCTTTTATATATATAGTAGAGGATAATTATCTGGAAGCTAGTTTAGATCTGGTAGTTGGTGACAGTTGTGCTAGCGACCCATGCACGGGAAAAGAACAGCACCAACAAAACACGGGCATCAGGAGAAAAAGAACACGAGGGCGTGCTTAGAGCCATCATAACAAAATACGAATATTTGGGTTGCTGGATGACATCAGTGGAATGTAGGACTGGAATTTAACACAAAAGAAAAAAATATAAGGTGCAATTCAAATACTCAGCCCAGTAACACATATGAAAAGATACTTATAACCTGCATTTTTCTTTTGTGATGCTAAATGTTTTTATTTTTTCTCTTAACAATTTTTTTTATTAAATCATAACTGTGTACAGTAATGCATTTATGGGGTACAATGTGCTGAATTTATATATAATTTGGAATGCTTAGGTCAAACTTGTTAATGTAGCCTTCACCTCATTTTCTTAATTATTGTGTTAAGACATTTATACTCTACCCTTAATGAAGTTGACATGTACCCTTGCCATATGCACCATAGGTGAGGTCCCACCTATCACGCTCCCTCCACCTGGACCCCCCCTCCCCCTCCACCTGGACCCCCCCTCCCCCTCCCCTTTCCTTCTTTACCCTGGGCTATACTTGTGTTTTATCTTTTATATGAAAATGTGAGTGATTATATACTGATTTCATAATAGTACTGAGTACGTTGGGTTGTGCATGTCATTCAGACTTGTTTGGATTCTATAATATATTTTTTAGCATGCTTGTGAATATGTGACACAAAATTTTATATTTAATTTTGAAAAAGTCTTTATAAGGGATCTTGACAAAGGCTTGGTATCTTGGTGTCGCAGCCAGGTTGAAGGTGCAGGTGTGCACAGCTTGGTTTGCGGCACTCAGCTGAGGGTGGATGGATGAGGGTCATTTCCTCAGCAGCTGTAGTGGCCTGGGGGCAGCTGACCTGTAGGGGCAGTGGGAGTCACTCTCCTGCCTCATGGCTTCTCCATTACTTGCTTCCCAATTACCACTTTTTTGTCCTGGCACTCAAACGAACAATTCCTTTATTCAATTATCTCTTGTTTTCAGTGTTTCCCCAAAAGTATCTCTATTTCATGACTCTCTGGCCTGGAGGCACCACAGCTCCCAAAGGTCTAACCCAAGCTCTGAGCACATCCAGGCTAAGAGAGATGTCCCCAGGCCCATACTGTGGCCTCTGACTGAGCAGAGGATCCAGGGTGGGTCCCGCACTCAGTTGCTCCGAGCTCCCCACACATTTCACCTTCCAGGCAGGGAAAATTCATCTGGGGCCCTGGGCACTGGGGGCTAAATGGTAGAGTGATCCTTGTTGGTTACAGGGATGAGAAACAAGCCTGGAGAATCCCAACCAGGCTGGGACTTCTGTGCTTGGCCCACCACCACCCCTCAGATGTACTCAGTGTCCTGGTGAGCGGTTGGGGGGTCCCCCTCCAATGAAGAATGGCTTTCCCTAGCACTGCTCCTCAATTCTATTCTAACACAGTCTTTCTCTGAGTTTTCTAGAAATTATGACCTTGGGTTTTGAACATGAGATTCCAGACGCCTTGGAAGACAAATATGAACAACACAGATTGGAAAGGTGAAAAATGCCTAGTTTGGTTCCTGGTCCTACCAGGCACTAACTCCGTCATTTCAGCAAAGTCTCTACCTGATGACTCCATACAGAACCTCAGAGTCAAAGCACTCTATGATAGACATACTTTTATCTGACAATGTGAATGTTACTTTTTTTGCATTATTATTATTATTGCTCAATATTTCATTGCAGCAATCGTCTTATTTCCTTTCCGATCGTATTTATCTTTGTTGGTTCTTTATGAGGTTTTTGTTTCTTTATCTTAAACATTGTTATTGTTTTTAAATGTTAAGCCTCTTTAATTTTGTGAAAGCAAAGGTAGAAACCAAATAAACACATGCGCATGGATAGAGAAAATTAAACAAACAAACAAAAGAAACCAAAGTCTCCTCACAACTTCAGTGTCAGGTTCACTACATATAAAATAAAGACCATAATCTTTATACTTCAAAACTTATTTCTTATATGTTCATATTTCAAACATACTGTTTGAGAAAATCGTCTCCTTTAATTTGTTTTTTTATGGAAATCTCATTTGGCATAGGGGTTCCAAGCTGGAAGGTCAGTGATGAGGTCTGAGTGTCTGGGGGACGGGAGGTGTGACACAGTCTTGGGTCTATGGTCAGAAGCCCCTCCTTCAGTGCAGAGGTGGTTCGGAGGCCTCTAGAGGCAACAGGCCAGTACCTGTATCAAGTTTCTGCCCGCAGAAACATTTATGCCAGTTTGCCCTTCTCACACTATAGTTACATAATTTTTTCAGGTAACAAAAAAAAAATTCTCTATTTTACTTTTCAACCCAAATCGTGGCATCTTACACATCATCCTGACAACCTCACCCCAAATAGTTTGTCCAGTGGAAAAGGAAACATCACTTCTTTAACAACAGGAGGTCCTCAACCCATGGGGGGCCCTAAGACAGAGGGGACAGCTCCCTGATTTCAGTTTCAGGGAGCATCTTATAGACGGCCTCCTGGGTTACAGGAGAGGCTGCCTGAGCTCTAAATATCAGCTGTCATTGAAGGAGGGACTGCACCAAGAATCTCAGATCACTAAAATGAAACAAAAAGGCAGATGTTCCATGGTTATCATCCAAAGCTACAAGCCCAATTTTTTTTCCACAGCAGAGAAAACAATATTCAAGACTGCCGGGGTGGGTTTGGGGAAACCTTCATGCTTCTCTCTCCAGCCCTCAAGGCCCCTGAAATGTGGCCGGTGCACTAGAGCTGCTGGTTCCCCTGGCCGGACCTGCAGCGGGGTTTGGCAGGTGGGAGGGACCGGCACGCCGGCCTCTGTGCCGTCTGCACCCAGCAGGGCGGGTCCCACCGCCATGCGCCCTGCTTTGCACTTGGATCAGGCAGGCTCGCTCCTAGTACCGATGTGAAAATGACAGTCACGGCTATTTTTTTTTTCTCTTCAGTGGAACAGCATTGTTTCGCCCTCTCCTTGTTCTCTCCCTTCCTCACATATATTAAAAAATTGACCTCTGCTTGAACTCGGCTCCGAGAGCGCGGTCCTCTCGGCTTCGCCGGCTGCAGAGACGCTTCCCGCGTGTGGAAACTGAATTCACAGAGCAGATGAGGCGTCTTCCCGCCACGCTCAGGATTCAAAGGAAGCGCTGAACTGCCAATTAATGGACAGTGTAAGAGTTAATCTCCCAATTACCCATCTCTGAGATGCTTAAAGCTTTGTCTTAGGTCTTTTAACATAAAAGAAAACAGCCCAGGGGTGGCACCTGTGGCTCAAGGAGTAGGGCACAGGCCCCGTAAACCGAGGGTGGCGGGTTTAAACCCCACTGGCCAAAACTGCAAAAAAAGGAAAAAAAGAAAAAAAGAAGAAAAGAAAAGAAAAGAAAAGAAAAGACACTTGCCCCCAGTGTCTTTTGGCGGCAAGAGAATAGGCTTGTGAAAGTTGGGCTGGGTTTGAGGGTTCCCTCACCACCAGCGCACAGGGATAAGCCCAGGCCCCTTTGTGACCGCGCACAGAGCACGCGTTCAGCATTACAGGGGAAAATGCACTTCCGCTGGCTTTGGGAATGGTCACAATTCCCCTGAATTACTTAACGTTATTCTTATGGATTTCTTTACATGACTGTCCTGCAGGCCCGCCACTCAAGGTGCCAGTGAAAATCACAGCCAGCACTACGTAGGTGTCTTGAGCAAACTGCAAAATATAATTTATGCATGTTCAAAGCCAATCATTTTTTAAAGTAAATTTATTTCAAGTTAATGTGAGGATACAAACAACCAGGTCAAAATACTTGATTCTGTTGTTGTTCTGTCCCACACTCAAAAGGCCTGCCAGACACCCCCGTGCAGGGTCAGTGAGAGCACCCCCCTCCTGGTTTCTCCTTACTCCTCCCCACAACGTGAATTGAAATGAGATTTTCCCCTCCCTGGGGGTGCATTTGGGCCTCTCCTGGCTTCACACTAGTATTGAGAACATTGGATACTTTTCCGTCCTTGTGATATTTTACTAAGAAGAATGTGTATCAACTTCATCCAGGGTATTACAAAAGATGTGGCGTCTCCATCTTTTTATGGCTGTATAGTATTCCATGGGGTGCATATACCACAATTTGGTGCTTTGTTCCTGAGTTGGTGGGCATTGGGTCGTTTCCACATCTTGGTGATCATAAATTGAGCTGTAATTAACAATCTAGTGCAAATGTTCCTTCTAGGCAGCTACACAGAAGAAAAAAAAATTATCACAACCAATCATTTTTAGAGCCCATTTAAGGATGAATACAGTATTTTCTCACAACCAGAAGAGCTGTTGGCCCCATGAGTTGAAGGACACTCAGAGGAGACAAGAAGGGTGAGTGGACCTGACACTGATTACCTTGTCCTCTGGAATAATTTGGAAGGAGAGACTTACCCAGGAAGACAGGGGGCACAGAATGATTATATTTGGTAGTAGAGAAGCTAAACTGTAGGGCATTGATTCCGTTTCCCCACTATGCCTCCTCCCCTGCCTCTACACCCCAGTGAGCACACAGGGGAAATTTTCAAGGAAACATGTTTCATTTGAAGTCAAAGAAAGTCCCCAAGAAAGCTGCCCATCCATGATGTGGATGTCCAGAGAAACTCTGAGTGTGCGGAAGAGGGAGAGATGCTGTTCTTGCAACATTTGGTTCCCTACTGAACAGCAGTGACTGCCCCGTAGAGGTCACAAGACTCCAGCAGAGAAAGGACAGACGGCAGAACTCCTGCAGGACACCCACAGCAGAGAGCCCAAGAGGAGCAGCCTGGGGCCAGGAGGCTGCAAAACTGAGTGTTCTCTGACACTTTCTTTAAAGACACTTTTCCTTAAAGATTCTCTCAGGAGATATCTAACTGGGAGCTGGAGGCTGAAAGACACTCAGGTCATGGTCTGAGGGAAGGCCACTGTGTGACCTTGGGCAACCGCACACCTTCTCTGTGCTTCTGATTCCCTGTCTGGGAAGAGGGGAGTGAAAGCTCCTTCCAGGATGGTTTTCATAGTCAAGGATAGTTAGGTTTTGTTTGAGCAAATTATCAATGTACAATATTTTGTATAGAAATAATCATTGGGTTTTAAATTAATTATGGGGTAGGTTGCCAGAAGGGGTAAAAATAATTTTTTTGTAGTTTGAATGAAACTCACAATTCAAAAGTCAGCAAACTATGCTTTATTTCTGCTCATCATAGGAAATACATGAAAGCAAGGGTGAGGGGTTTCCTAGAGTGTGCGCCCTGCGGCCTTCACACCTTCCTAATTTTCTTATTTTGGAAGTTAGGTATTTATTTCAAGACACTTCAAAAAAGTACCTACTATGTTAAAACTGTCCTCAGATACATTTTTGCTTAGATGGAGGTTAAAAGTAGCGATGCTGAGATCTGACTATTGAGGGTGTGGTCACACAGCCAGAGACAGGGAAGACGGAAGGAAGGGGGCAGGTGCAGGAGGGCCGATGTCAGCTAACTCAACCTCAGTGTCCATGAGAGGCAAGAAGTCTGGCTCATCACCAAATGGGACAATATTTTACATTAATGTGAGTGATAACAATTTCACACTATGTTCATTACAATAAAAACAGATTTGAAGCATTCCCTCAGGATGACTGAACCCTACGGGGCAGGTGCTTCTAAGACCCCCCAGCCCAGGCAGGTGTGCGTCCCTCGGCTGGCACTTTTCTCCTCTCTGGGATGAACGTCCTTGTCCCATGTGGTCTGTGCCCTGCTTTGTCTCCTGAGAGGTTAACCCTTGTTACCCCACCTGGCCCCCTTTGAAGAGGGCTGTGTTCGGTAATCCCTCCTGGAGGAGCACGGTACTTCTCCTTGCTTCCTGCTGGGGTTTGTTTGGGAGGCTGATTGTTGCTGTGAAGATTGACATGAATGGCCCCTGGATTTTGTACACATAGATGTGTTTTCTTTTTGTTTTATTATTATTTATTTTGGTTGTACCCTGTTCCTATTAGCTACTCTCGAAGTTCTCACCTGGGTTTACTTTTGTAAAAAGATTTCCTTATTTACATGCACCAATGCTGGGTTTGTCCCCTTTTCCTCATTGTAATACTAGCTATGTAGAAATTTTCGAGACACCTTTCACTAGATGTTTGCAGAAAAAATCTAAAGGAGACAGTTTGGGGGAAAACGTCAAGGGTCTGTCTTATTTCCGGCTGTTGGAATATATGCCCGACTGCCTTTCCAAACAAAGGAGACTAATTCCAACTGGACTCTCCTGTCTCCCATCTTTGTTTTTGAAATGGTCGTGTTTTCCCTAAACTCATCTCTTTGGGATAACAACATATCAAAATCAGAAAGGAGCAAATAACAGAAACTGATACTTTGGAAGTTCCCACTGCTTCTCTGAGAGTTTGGCCCTCCCTGTTTGTCACAGATTACAATTGTAACTAAATTTATTTTCATGAAACAACAAGGGTCATACAACTAAAATCTTTGTTTCCTCCACTTACCTCCTGATTATTATAAAATTCTACTAGCTTTTATTTACTGTGGAAGCATTTTGCTGCCAGGTAACCATGACTGATCTTATCACCATAAGAATAACTTAAAAGGTTTAAATACAGTTTCATTGCTACCCAAGTATTATTTCATAAAATTCACCAACCTTGTTTAATCACTAATCAAATAATGGTAATAATATGGGAAGAGATTAGTTTATCACTGACATGGTTAGAATTATGTATTTCACATAAAGGGCCCTTGTTGCACTAATTATTTAACAGGGCTCTGGCAGTGCTGGCTGAGGAAATTCAATAAGATTAGCAGGAGTTGTTGATTTTAGAAAGTCCTGGGGAAAACAATATTTTCAATCAATATGGCCATGTAGGTCGAAAACTCTTCTTTCCCTCATTTTTATTATAAAAGAGAAATTCTTTCTCCTAAAATCAGCCCTCGTTCATTTCACTAAATCCCATCTCCTTATCTGCAGGGAATTTGTGCTGCTGGTGGTCTGTAATCATCTGTGTGTCCCATGGTCCTCAGTCTCCTTCACCCCACTCTCTGAAGGCCGTTACTCTCGGCAGCTTCTCCTGTATTCTAATATATCTTGCAACTGATGCACGGATACTCTTTCTTTTGTGGTCAAATATTTCAAAATTGTTTTTCAAGTAAAATTTTCCATTTTCTCATATCCTTTTTCACCTCCATCCCTTTGTTACGGTCTGAATGTTTCTGCCTTCCCATGTTCAATATAGAAACATAGACCCCAAGACGGTAGTGCTGAGAGTGGAAGCCTCTCTCTGGGAGGCGATTTGGCCGTGAGAGGCTGCCTTCCTCTTCCTCAGTGGAATCAGTGTCTTTATAAGAGAGGCACAAAGGTCTGTCTCTGCCATCGTGTGAAGAGACAGCGAGAAGCCCTGTCTTTGAAGCAGAAATTGAGGCCTCACCAGACACCAAGTCACAGGACCCTTGATCTTGGCTTCCCTGACTGAGCAATAAATCTCTTCTTATATAAATGACCCAGTCTAAGGCATTTTGTTTCAGCATTCTGAAGGGACTCAGACACCCCTTTAATCTGATTTCAGCTTCTATCATTAAACCAAATATTCTCACTAACATTTTATATATATATACATATACACACACACACACATATATATACACACATACACACATATGTACTGGTAACACAAAATATAATTTTTATTTGAAAAATAATACATCTAAAAGCCCCTAGCTAAATATGGCTGGATTATCTCACTGCCCTTGGGTCCCGGCAGGGGAACCTATGGACGTACAACTTGGTGTAAGTCGTCACATATGTCCAACTGAGGATTCAGCCAAGATCACCCACTGGCTTTAGTTTTTGTATCTCTGGTATTACTTATAAAATAGTTCACTTGTATTTGTTAAGCCTCATGTTGTTGTTGATTTCAAAACTTTGTGCTTGATACTTTGCAATCTGGGTCAGTCTCCTTATTTCCTTTTATTTCAGTTAAGTAGTTTGGGTAACATATCACATAGGCAATGTTTTGTAATTCCCATTGCATGGCCTCGGAAGAATAAGTCCCTTAGGTAGCGCTGGTATTGATAATGCTAAACTTAACAGCGTCATTAATGTGTCCTCTGCCAGATTCGTTCACTATAAAGGTGTGTTTTCATCTGTAATAAATAATAATCTGTAAAAATGGTACACCGCGATTGTCTCACCTATTCATGGCTCTTGCCTGAACCAAGTGTTGCCGTACAGTTGGTAAATTAGTTACTCTGCTGTTCTAGTGTTCCTTCTGTATTCCAACATTTACTGTTTAAACCATTCCCCATACACTCATTTTTTAAAAAAATCTATATAAACATTTCATTCCCAATATACTATTTTGTACTGATGTCATTGTTAATTTCATGCTCAAATTGTTCTAAACTTGACCAATATGAGCCCCTTGGAATTTTGTCTTTTTGACATTCATTCATATTTTCCAAATTTTCTGTTAAAATTTTCTGCAAACACACAGTGTGCTTTCCAAAACTCTCTACTGACTCAATTAATTTTCACAATCTAAGCTCACCTGTGTAGCCCCAATGAGCTAAAGACTCAGGCCTGCAGGAGCCCTCTCTGCCTCCCGTCAGCCACATTCTAGATCCATTTTTTTAATAAATATTCTTCCTTTCTACCATAGGCTGTCCTCCACTCACCTGAGGCTTTCCTGGCCTCAAACGTGATCCAGGGAGCCTTGATTCCTGTTAGGGAAGAATGCGATTTAGAAACCAGACCTAGGACAACCTATTCAAATGCTATCTTTTCATTGGAACATATTTTTTATGTTTTATGTAAATATAAAATTAGAGCTTGATTATGTTGGAAGTGTGGATGAGAAAATACCAAAACGTTGCTGATGGACTAAGTGGGGACACGCAGCATCCCCCAGGGCAAAGCCTAAGTCTTGTGAAGTTTGTGATCTCAAAATGAATGACAAAGATAACCAAGTTAGAAGATAGATTCCCCATGTTTGGAACATTATGGAGAGCTTATTTGAATGGAAATACAGGAAATGATAGATTTTAAAAATTAGGTTTTATGGAATTAGGGGACATGCAGGTAGATTTTAAGTCTGAAGTGACTAAAGCAGGCCGGTGTTTCCCTAACAGTGAACAAAGGAGAGACGTGAGTATTTCAGAGAAATAAAATATTAATCTCACATTAAAGAAATTAGGAAGGTATAAATCAGAGGTGGCCAGGATGGACACTTATATCATTAAAAAATGACACTGGGGATATATTGCTAGCAATTGCTAGGTTCCAACCTAATAAAATTTGTTTGTTGAATCATTAAGCATAAGAAAAATACCAGTAATTGAACAGTGGAATTTAAAAATTTGCAGGCATAAAAATTCATGACTCTCATTTTACATTCAACAAAATAAGCAGAATTAAAGGCAAAGAATACAAGAAGCAAAATAGATGAGATTATTTTGAAAAGTCCATTGACAATACCATCCGGAGGGCAGCAAGGAGATGGCATACGGAATGATCCGCTGGAAAAAAGTCAAGGTTTGTTACATTTTTCAGATAATCAAATGAATATAATTCCAACAAGTAAGAACAACTTTCATATATCAGGTTGACTTTTCTTTAAGTTTCCAGTTTTACTGTCAAGGGTTTAGTAAAAAAAGGAAGCCATACACCACCCAGGGAAAACCAAGCTGGCAACAGCTTTCTGCGGAGCTGCTTGTGAAAAAGACCTCTCAGCAGTGAACCTGACTACCCCGATTCAGCCTGGAGTTCCACATCCAGATTTGAAAAATAGAAACATCAGAGGTGGTTATTTTTGAAGAAATATGTGTAGTATTCGAATATATTTTTTATAATAATGAGGTACTAACACATGTTATTTATAATAACAAAACACAAGGAAAAAAATCATCATTTGGAAATGGTTTGTGTGTGACACACTCAAATAAGAGAATATTGTGTGGCCGTTCATCGTCATGCTTTTGAAAAACATGTCATGATATCGTGACATATTAAAAAGGTGAAACTTAAGAAGCATGTAACATTAAAGTATGCATAATTTATTTTACTATATATATTCCAGAAGCATATACAATTTTTGATACCTATACACTTAGTATGCAAATGCAGCCTCTATTTCCCTATGCAATGATCATACTATAGAGATTGTTATCTACACATCTAGTCATATATTTCTAGAACCCATATGTCACAAATATTAACACTGTTTATTGGGGTAATAATATTAATGTAATTTTATTTTAAACTTTTTTAATAATGATCATATACTGCAGTTATCTGGAAAATGTTATTAGAAAACAAAATCATTTACCAATGAAAAAAGATTTCTCTTTTAATATTTAAATATGGCAGACACAATATACAACTTTTTATAGATTTTTCACTCTCTAAAAATGTAAGCTTCAGCTATCCTGTTTTTTACTCACTGATAAACAGAAAGTAAACATTTTGAATCAGCAACCCAAAAGGATTGCTTCCACTTTTTTTAATTTGTGAAGAGACTAACATATCAATATTTTTCCGTATAAAGTAAATGTGATTTAAAATGTCCCCAAACAACTTGGAAGAGACTCTTCTTGGAGATTTCACGCACTGGACTTCAGAAGTTGAGAATTTAAATGTCTATTAGATAAAAGATCATTATTATAAACTGCATTTTTTTATTGTCATTATTACTTAATAATAGGGAAAGTTCGATGGTACCAGCCAACGGTTCTCATTGAATTCTTAATTCCCCTGAATCTGCCAAATATACCACAGACGGAGAGAATCTGAGCCCAGATCACAAAGGCGCAGCCCCAGCTTTGGGGTGCAGCTCTGTCTGCTGGGAAACAGACCCTGAGGACAGACGCCAGCCGTGCCTTCATCCCACCTATCCCGGGCAGAGGATGCAGCCCCCGCATCACCTTGCTTGGAGGCGACCCGGGCGAAGAGCCTTGTCCCCTGCGCCCCAGGAGACTCAGTGGCATCTTGACCTGAGCAACCCTGGAGGGCGTCCGATGCCAGCGGCTGTGTAACCCTCTCCTCTTCTGAGGTCGGGGTCTCTAGCTGGACTTTTCCTTTGCTCAGCAGAAGAAATCCACCTTAGAATTAGGATTCCACCAACCAGGTGATGCCCCTGGGCTGACCTGCGTGCTGGGAAGGCCCAGAGGCCTTGGACTTGGTGACTCTGGGGTGCTGGTTTTAACGTGCTGCTAACAGGGATTAGGGACCAGAGTAAAAGGGACTGTCTGGGAGTTTTATGATGGCAATTTAGGCTTCATTTTTCTGTTGCTTTGACGGGCTCCTACGTAACAGACTTAGTTGATCCCGGTGAAGGGCGTGCTCATTCCCCTTTCACACCCTGGCACCACTCTGCCCAGCGTTCGGCTCCAGGGCAGCTTTTGAAGAGTGACAGTTCTGATCCCTTCCACTAGGCGTCCAAGTGAGGCCCGGCAGTGAGCACTGCAGTCCCATCTGCCACCAGCTTCTACAGAGAGGCGAAGTTTCCTCTTTACTCGGGCACCTAACTGAAAAAGTCCTTTTCCTGCTAACCCATCCATCGAATACATTTTTAAAGTGCGAAGTTATTCTTATGAGTAGGACTATTTTACCAGGGAGTACCTCTTCTAAGCCAAACAAAACAAAACAGATCTTGTTTCTACTTTCACAATTTTCATTGTCTGTGTGTCAGTCATTAACTTTGCCTGACAATAGGTGTTGTTCCAAGGCAAGGAATTTGCAGTAGAAACTACAGAGGGTAATACCAGGGAGTATTTACACTGAATAAGCATATTAACATCTTAAATCAAGCACGTCTACTAATTGCCAGCAGGTTTCTGTAATAACAAAACACACTTGATTGTCTAGGAAGTTGTAGGGTTGCTAACATTTTAATAATGTGGTTTAATTTGGCTCTGTGTAGAAACACAATGGCAGTGAACCTTGGGGTATGTTGCCCTTGGCTAGAAGCCACAGGATTCAGCCCAGGCCTGGGCCCTGGAGCTCACTTCCAGTCTGGAAGAGATCAAAATCTAGCCAGCTAGAGTGAACGCCCCAGTATTTTTCTGTACACATTTGGAATCCTGACAATCTGAAAAATAGAGCACCATGAATAAAATCTTACCTTATTTTCAGTTTGGGGTTTCAAGCCTTGTCTTAAAGACTCTGCGGCATTATGACAGGTACCCTAGATGACTGTAAGAGGGGGAAAAATGTTGAAACTTAAGTAAATTACGTATTAAAAAAAGAAATATATGTATATTTACCAAATAGTTGGGTTTTGTCCAAGTGTATTTTATAACGCTACAAATACATTTATAATATTCAGTGTGTCCTTTATCAACTCAGGGAGTATTTTCCTTTTAATTTTATCAAGCAATCATTTTCAAGTCGATGGAGCAAATATAGACACACGTTTTGTTATCCTCCAAGTGTTCGTGAATGACCTACAGGTATTATGATTTTATGAAAGATTGACGTTTTTATGAATAAATTATCTTACTAAGCACTAATTTTTTCAAATCTATTTACAAATGAAAAATTTGAAGACAATTAGATTCAAGACAGAAGGCACTGAGGCCAGACCCTGCCTCAGTCACACCGCGGAGGCTGCTAACACTTAACATTATATTCTCAATCCTTTGTTGTGGACACCGGTGGACGGGGCAGTACAAAGAGTGAGAAGAAACTCTTGTGTTTCATAGGAGAGTTTCTGAAACTAGGGTGAGCCTTAGGAATTACAGTAATAATAATTTCTTTATATGTAGGAGAAGGAGTAAAAAACAATCTAAACACAGGAAAGAGCAAATTCCTCCAGCCTGGTCAGCCTCGGCTCAAGCTTCAGCAATCATTATGTAATAACCCAATTCCGTGACTCCATGGTTCTCTGTCCATACTGTGAACACAGGGAATGTGGCACGTGGTAGATGGTGCTGTGATGAAAACACAAGAGATGTGGGTGAAGGGTTCTCAGGGAGGCCTTTCAGCAGGTGCCCGCTGTGCCAGCGCCTTGCCACAGCCTCAGCTCCTGGGCTGGGAAGTAGGGAGCAGCATCACACACTTCCTGCCCTGAGAGGCATTGCTTAACCTTGACCATAACCCTATTCAAAACTCATTATTCCCTGACTCTAATGTGAAGAAACTGAGGCTCAGAAAAGGCAAGTGTCCAGCAGCACAGCTACTGAGAGGACTCTCACGTAGCCCTTGGGTCCTCCTGACTCCAGATTATTCCTGAAGTAAATGGCATTTTACAGAAATTTCTTCCTGTTTTCATCCAAACTTTACTATGCACCAAAAGTCACAGCAGAAGCACAGGACCATGTGAGAGCAGCGTACTGAGGAAGGCTGCGTCTTTCTAGAGGATGGTCTCCAGAGCACGTGGGAGACAGGAGAGCAGCAGGCGGTGAGGCTGAGCCTGGGGGTGGGGTGGGGGAGGGGCGGGGTGGGCTGGCAAGACCACTGCCTGGACGGGTCTCTCGGCCAGACTCATGGTCTCTCCGTGTACAAAAGAGTATGATGACAGTAGTAACTACTCATAGAGTCACCATATGGATCTTATAAATTAATCTATGGAAAATGTTTTTATCAGTGTTTGGCACCAGCATAGAGAGCTGTTTGTTTCTATACAATTTTTATTTATTAATTTTGCTTTGTGAGGTAAATTGAAAAATTTGGATGTTTTTTTCTTCACCTCATTCCCTTTGGGGTGTAGACTTAAGGAGCCCATTTCCGTCTTGTTTATTTCACACTAAGGCTCTGATGAGCCGTGAGCGGGGACATAGCCTGTGCTGCAGAATAAGAAGGCAGCGAATCTTAAGGCAAAACAGTCAGTCTAATGATTAGGCCCATTCTGTATTTAATACTAAAATTACTTCTGATTAGTTTCTTACTCTTTTACTGAATACTGATTAAATATTAAGAATTTAAATAAAAATTTACACTTGTCAAATTCTCATGAAACTTCAGTTGGTTCTTACGCCAATTTTCACATGACAGAAATAGAGAAAATTCTGAAGTTCATTGGGTGGTGGTCTCACTAACGCACAGAATGTTTAGGAACCAGGTGGGGAGGAAATGGCTTTCTAATATGGAATGGGGACTGGGTCCAGGTTTCTGCGATTCTTCCCCTTGGCATCTGGACCAAATTTTATTTAGACAAAATGTCACATCTCCTTATTCTTAGAGACTCAGGCTGTAAATTCTTTAAAAAATATTATTTAAGTATATAGCTCCTAAAAAACAAACAAACAAAAAACCTCACCCATAATTAGCAGAAGCAGAAGCTATTGAGCAAAGTGAATTAAATGACCTAATACCGAGTAGAAAAAATATACATTTAAACACACACACACACACACACACACACACACACATACAAAAAAAAAAAAAAACATGCTCAGTGAAGACTTGAGGTCATTAGCAGCAGGGCTGCTTTGAGACCTGGCACAGGCAACAATCCCTCGCTCCCGAACCTGAGTTACTATTGTTTTACCAGATTTGTCCCATAATAGCATTTGGTCTCTAAAAGCACCTTGTCAAAATAATGCAATGAACTATAATAAAGGCTATTTTTTTAAAATTATAACCAGGCTCTGAAGGAGATTGCATATTGAGAAAAATAGAAAAGTTAAAAGAAATCCCCACAGATGTAAATAGCAGAGTGTTTGATAGGTGGGACAGAGCACATTTATATATAACTTGGAAACTCACACATCAATTGTACTTGTTCATAGTGAAACATTTTGAAAACACACACAAAGATAATGTAAGTAAAAATTATCTGCATTCTTTTCACCTCAAAAATAATCGCAGCTGTTATGATGTACACCACCTGGACTTTTATGCATTGCCCACATCCACGGGCCTATGCTGGGTCACAATTTTGTACACGACATTGATTTCACTTGACCTTCACATGCATCTACATTCATAAGGATGATCACACACGACTGCTTAGCACGTGCTTCCCGTGTGCACACGTGTGTGCATGTGTCTGCCTCCCATGTCACCGTGTGCCTGAACCCAAGCTCTGCACCGACATTCAGGACAGGCCCGTGGTGGCACAGAGTAAGCCCTTCCCCCTGGGGGGTGTCCACTGGCTTGTCTGCCTCCCTCACCGCAGAATGTGAGTCTACAGAATCTGTCCTCATGAGGACACAGCAGCTGAGCTGCAGGCCTCCCGCCTGAGGCCGCTCTCGTGGGCAGGTCTTATTTATCCCGAACGTCCCCACTCTGCCCTTCCCAGGCACAAGCAACGTGAGAATGTTTCTGGGGGTTTAGTCGGTCCCCGTGTACGGGGGAGGGCTGTGTGATGGACCCTTTTGTACCTTTCCTTTTTTAATCCCCTGAACACAGGACTCGTAGCCTTTGTATTTTTCAATGAAGAAACTTATGAGTCATTTATTTGTATTCACGTCTCATTTTCCTTGATTTTTTTTTCTTCCTTTTGTGAATTCCAGAAGCTTCCTTCCCCACCACTTTGTGTGGTCACACAAGTCCAGCAGAAAGTGGGTGTTCTGTGCGTAGCAGACACTGCTGGCTTTAAATTAGACACAGCTCTGGTTGTGTGCCACGGACTCCAGCTTTTTCTCTCACAGTCCCTTGCAAATGTGCCAAAGGAGAGCCCAGTGCAGTCAGGATACTGGGTCAGGGGCTGGTTCTCATCGTATCGCAAGTGTACTTCTGTAGTAAATTCACATCCAGTGACTGAGCGGCCGAATAAAGAGATTGTTTTCACTGAAGCATAGATCTGATCGTGCACTTCTCATCCCAGCAGTCACAGATTCCATTCTAGGCCCAGATGCTTGAAATGGAGGTCAGTAGGATGAGGAGACCAGCCCTCTGCGTGCTGCCCCCCTACCCCCTCATCTACACTCGTTTAAACAAAGCACTTCGTTATAATCACTGTCTTCAGATCGTTACTCCATTTTTTTCCCTTTCTCCCTGGAAAGTCATTCTCCTTGTAGACACTGTTACGTATGCTAAGTCCTAAGTCCGTGGTCCTTTCATGAAATACTTTAGACGGGTGTCCCCTTAAGAAAAACTCTGTGGTTCCCCACATTGGGGCTCTCACTCTTCCTGCCAGGACTCTCATCTTTCTCTCCTTTAATCCATACTTTTTCCAGGATGAAGTCTCGAATTTTATTGTCAGACCTCACATGAGGACATCTCTGATGGCCATCCCAGAAAGAGTTCCAGAATTGTCTTGAAGTGTAGGTAAGGCTCTGCCACCAGAGTGCAGCTTCTCCAGGGGAGCACTTCAGAGGTGACTGCAGTGTTTTTCAGCAATGAGGCCTATAGCACTTTTCCTAGCATGAGTTTTCAAACTTAATTGTCTACCCTCGTATGTCTTTCTCTTCTGGACTTAAGTATTTTATAACCGAAAATATCAGTGCCCAGTCGGTGGACAGAGCAGTAGAATGGAATGATGATAGTTTGGCAGCCATATCTGACTTTCAGCCCTGCTGTCTGTAATGTGTTTGGTATAGATAAATCCTCAATTTTAATCCATCCTGTGAAAATTAGAATATTAACCACAGTGGCAGGTACATTGGCTGTTTGGTCCAACCCCCCTTAGTGATGTAGAGGTGAGAAAGCTGAAAACATTACACTTCAAACTCCAGTGAAGCTCGGATTCTAGAGACACTGGCCGGTCTGCCAGTCAGAATCACCTGCAATGTGGGATTTGCTGGTGCGTCCTATGGGTAGAGATGGTGCAACAGAGACCCATTCCGTTTATGCGTCTGGGGGTCTTCTGGCTGCACCTGGGCTTCCCAACATGTCCCGACAGCTGACTTGGGAAACCCACGTGGCCCTCTTGGTGGCTCAACTCTGCATGTGATTTTTTTTGGGGGGTCAACGTTAACTCTCAGTTGAGATCTGCTTTTCATCTGTCCTTCTGACTATCAATAGCTATAATAAATCTCTTCCTTCTTAAATTAGCTAGAACGGATTTTTATCTGTGCAATTAAAAGGAGAGCTATACAATAATCTTCCCGCAAGCTTGTAACAATTAAGTAAAATAACATGTACAACTACCCCTCATAATCATTTACAGTTCGTAAATGCATTATAATTCTTTTTGAATTAAAAGCAGCCTCACTTTATTGACACCATGTTTCTGAGTTGTAGGGTCTATCTGACGTAATCTCCCCAAGAAGACTCAGGGTTGATTTATCTTTTTTTCTACCCAGTAGCTAGTGGGGTATATTTCTACCCCGGTCCATAACCAATACTACATTTTGTATTCAGACGAAAACAGGGTAATAAGAAATATTTCCCATGGAAATGATAGATTTTTATACCTAATAATCTGTCAAGAACTGTTATAGGTTTTATAATTTTTTGATCAGAAATAGAGAAAATTTTGCTATCATTCTTGATTTTTTTTCCTTCAATAGTCAAGTACAATGTAAAAGCAAGTGAGGGACACAGCTGAGTTCTAATGTACTCACTGGACACCTTTTCCCCTGCTAGTGCACCTCAGTGAAGGAATTCAACATAATCACTGTTTGGTATTTGTGTTTTAAGGAAGTATGCTCAGATGTCCTGTCTAAGTTGGCTTGTGCAGAGTCAGAGAAAATTCCTGCGTGGAGTGGCCGTGTTTTCACAGGGAGGCCAGCAGCAGCCCCAGCAGTGACCAGAGCATCTGTGTATAAAGCAAATCTTCCAAGGATAGGCCAAACCACATTTACGGATTTCCCCTAGCCTCCCTGGAAGGGGATAGTTTACCTGCTTATATGCAATTTTTGGAAGCTCTAGTGGAAAATAAGGGAATTCCTATTTGTTTCTGACACTTTGAGACAATTATTTATTGCTTTTATGGGAATGTGCTTCTTCTTTTCCGCGTTACTGAACCTCAGCTTTGTACTCCTAGAATGATAATAATCTATTTCTTTCCTCACACTACTGAGCCCGGAGTGACCCCGTCTGACCCAATTGAAATTGATTTTGTTGTTGAACTCCTAGCTAGTGCAAATTAATCTTAGATCCATGCACGATCGGGGAAGCCAGACAGAGAGGACAAAGACCTCAAGTACTGAGGGAAAAATTAGTTCTGGAGAAGGTATTTTAAGTTCGGCAAGATAAACGGTCACAAAGACTTGCTTTGATAGAACATCTGTAGGAAGAGGAGAGAGAATGGCAGGGCCTCTTGGAAAAAGGCTGTAATTTAATAGCCTAATTTCCTGCCTGGTCCTGCAAAGACATCTGCCTGTTCCTGACAGCTGATGAAATCACTGAAGGTTTGATGTGGTCCCCGATGGGGGACAAGTTAAGACCCATCTTCCCCTCAGGCTCTGGAAGCAACGATACCTTAGCAGATAGAAAAAGGATCTGTCTTCTCCTTAAAAAATAAAAATGTGATCCTTTTGAGAAATGTCTTTCATGCTCACAGCAGAGTTGACAGTGCTTCTTGGCCATATATGACTCCTAAGTCCACATCCCTGGTTAGCGGGATTTTGATTTTGTTCTGGGAAAGCTTTTGTAACTTACTGCTCCCCCTATTAAACTAATATGACTGAGTCACCGAGAATTAAAATGAGAATCTATTCCTTGAAGAGGGTTCCCTCCCCCAAATCTGAACTCTGTTCATGGTTGCTAATCTCCGCACAATCCCTGCAATGCCCTCCAGTGTGCATATTCTGATTCTTATAAGAAGACAATTAATTAGAACTGATTAGAGTTCTCTAACACACTGATCTATTTCCACGATTTGGATGGTCTGACTCTAAACAGTGCACTCTTTGGTGGACCTTGGAGGCATCAGATACCCCAGGTCCCGCCATGTGCACGGATTCCTAACACTGATCCCCCTGCTGAGAATGATGGGCGGCCACACAGACGAGCACGCTCGGGGTACCACAGACTTGGTGGAACTGAATGTCACGGCCAGCGAAATGGATTCTGAAGTCAGCAGTCCGTCCAAAGGGCACGTGGGCTCTGCTGCTCTCAGACTCACCCCAAATTTCACCTTCACACAGAGGTCATTGTCCTTTAACTTTCAATCTAACAATTTGTACATGAAAAGATTTTCAGAAACCTTTCAGCAATACCAATGCCACACTGCAATTTGAAGATGCTGCTGCTGAGATTTTAAAACTGCACTTTAATTTATTTCAAAATAATGTCTAGCTGCAAAATAGTAGTGTTTTAACATGGATCTTATTATAATTAATTCATTTATTTTAGCAGAAAACAAAATAGGTTATTTTTACATATACTTTATGTCATTTTAGCAGCCGAACATAAGAGTTTATACTGCATGACATATATAATTTTTTGCATAGTTGGAATCACAGATAAATATTTTTCTTATAATTACTATTCTTGTATATGGATGCTATACTAATAATTTTGATATACGTGTAATATTCTAAATTGTATTATTGCTTATAGCAGAGGGTCTCAACCAGTGGGTCGTCACTCACAGAACTGTGTTAAAGGGCAATGGCATTAGGAAGGCTGAGAGGGCACACATTCTTTTGACCTGGCCTGGTGGCTCCTGCCTGTAATCCTAGCACTCTGGGAAGCTAGGGCAGGTGGATGGCTCAGGAGTTTGAGACCAGCCTGAGCAAGAGCAAGACACTGTCTCAATTAAAAATAGAAAAGTTAGCTGGGTGTTATGGTGGGTGCCTGTAGTCCTAGATTCTGGGGAGGCTGAAGCAACGGGATCCCTTGAGCCCAAGAGTTTGAGGTTGTTGTGAGCTGTGAGAAACTGTGGCATTCCGTTCAGGTTGACAGAGTAAGACTCTGGCTCAAATAAAACAAATCAACAAAAAAATCTCAAAATTTTTGCATGTATTTATTTTGCTATATGAGATGTTTGGCTTTGAATAAATGATTAGCTTTTTCTAGCAATATAATTTTTGAATTGTAATATATAAAAATATAAGTGATTCTTGCTATCTGTTGACATTTTCTTTTCAAAAGAGTTATATTAATTTGTTTAGCCACCAAGAAAGGCCAACAGTTTAGTTTTTTTGTGTGTGTGCACACGCATGCATGGCCAAATTATATCCAGTTAAATTTATTCTAAAACATAAGGATTTGAGATCCTTCCAGACTTGTTTTCTTAACACATGAAGTCTCCACAGATTATAGAATTATTGCTCTATTCAATCCTCCACCAGTATAATAATAATAATAATAGTAATGATGATAATAATAATTTAAGTGGAAAAGTTCATTGTGGTTGAGGAGGAGCTGGAATAAAACCTCCAGTGTGTGGCGGGGCAACTCTGCAATGCTCTTATTCAAAGAAACAATGTCATTGTCTATAAAAGCAAACATGACCTTGAACTCTTAATCACTAAAGTAGATTCCCTGATGCCTCTAAATAGATGCATATTGAGTTTATTCTAAAGGTATTTTAAACTAAGAAAATGAATATATGTGAATTTAAAAGACATTAGAACTCTAAGGAAATGGTTAGATATGAAAAGACGACTGTAATTGAACCATTTGAAGAAAAATAATATTTTCCTGGTCCCTGGATTTCTGGTAAAGACCAGAAATGGGAAGTGCTGTGGATGTAAGGGGTAGTACCTGGATTGAACATCAGATGCTCCTTCTTGATCTGAGCTGATCCATTCAACTGAAGTGCAATTCATTTAAAAGCAACTAAAGATTAAGGATCGTGCTTTAATGCTACAGAACAATAAATGCAAATTCAACAAACACATAGATGGGCATGTAATGAGCGCTCAATTGGCCTGAAAATGTAAGATGAGGATGGAGGGGAACTTCAGTGCTCAATGCTCAGGCTCATCCATGAGTCTCCTAAGAATCTGTAACTGAAACTCACAGTTGCTTATAATGGGGGTATAAAATAATGCTTCTGATTTGAGGTTCACCTGGAGGAAATTCTGGGTGTAATACTAAGTGAGTTAATAGGATTGCTTTAAAGCTCTAAGGTACTTGATCAGTGTAAGGTATGAATGTTAAAACTATTTCATGTACAGGTCCACCTAGTTTGTGTTTCCTAAGGGATATAAAAAGCTTAAAGGTTGACAGTGACCTTAGCTCACTGCTGAGCTAATGAAACGCTCCTCCTGCATTAGGATATGTGAGTTCCTCATTAGCATGAAGCAATTCTCATAAATCCAACAGATCTAAAGATAATCCCAGAATGTGTGATGGGTTATTCCACGGTCACTAATTGGTACAAAGCGTTAGGGATCAATACCATGACTTGTGGACTTGACCAGGCAGAGCAGGCCACGCACACTTCGCCAGGGATGAATCCTTCAGAGGCAATCGATATCGTAATTGCAATATATAAAGAAACAACAAGGAGAGGGAAGTCATAATAATTTATGAAAGGGATGTCCTTCTGGTGTCTCATGATTTCCCAAATCAATTATGGCTCATTTTTCTACATTGCACTTCACTCTGCAAATTTCGTATATAAATCAGATAATTATTCAGTTTTTATTTTGATTCCTTCTAAAATTGTTAAGTTTTTTAATTTCTTATTCTCTCATTGTCTTTGGGAGCTATAATGCATGAGACCAATGGTTAAAAAGTTTAATTAGGGCTGAAGAACAGAGCATATGTTACATTTAACCTTGGGTACGCAGAAGTTGAAGTGTGAGGAGTGCTGAAGTTCTGTTTAACCTTGATATTAAGACCAAATGAATAAAACATCTGCTAAGGAAAAGGGGAAAACAAGAAGTATCATTATAATTATGTACGAGATTCACAGAATTAAATCACATACTTAGAAATGTATCTTTATATTACTTTATAATTTTGCTAACTAAGATTGCACTTTTTAGAAGTTCTGTATTAAAGTTGATTAGAACATAGAGGTTTTTTTTTTTCCAGTTTTGGCCAGGGCCAGGCTTGAATCCGCCACCCCCACTATGTGGGGCTGGCACCCTACTCCTTGAACCACAGGTGCTGCCCGAACATAGAGGATTTTACTTGTCATTGATCAGTAATATGTCTTGGTAAGATTCATTGCCCTGCCACTGACTTTCTGATTTACCTTGAGCAAAACCTCTATCCTTCTGTTTATTTTCTCTTCGGTTCTATGGTGAATCACGTAACGCAAACATGCAAAGCATTGGAAGAACTCCTTGAGGCATTAAGGCATCCCAGCACTGCCGTGAAGCGTCGTCTTTAGAACACGCAGGACACAGGGCTGTTTCAAAACCTGCTCTCCTGCAATTCTGGCTCAGTGTCGTCTGGTCTGGGAATATGGGCAGGCTGGCTCTAATGGACCTTTTCTCAAGCTATAATTCCATGATTTAAGGATGGCAAGAAAGTGCAAGGTAAGATAATCAAATAATTAATTCCAAAAGGCATCATTCACCTTGACGTGGAAGGACGAACAGGGCTGGAGCTGGGAGGACAGTGCACCCGCCTTTGCCTCTTACTACACCCTCTCCCTGCTCTCCTCAATCAAGTGCTGGTCCCCTGCAGGAGGCAATTCACTGCCTCATCCCGCTTAGATTTTTCCTGGAAAAAAGCAGCCTTGTCTCAGCTTCCTTCTCCCTAACATGAGATAAAAAACATGCCTATCCCATAGGATGATTGGAGACTCAGCGAGATCCTCAGTGAAGTCCCTCCCACAACACCTGGAACCCAGTGAGAACTCCGTGAGTGTGAATTTGGGGTTGCTCTCATCACCACTGCCCGTCACTAACATACGGGCAGACCCACATTAAATTGTTAAGAGTTATATGGAAAGTCACAGAACATCCAAAACATAAGCCATGTTTAAAATTTATACTGATTTTCAACCTGTGGACCTATGGACTACGAAGTATTAAATCCTGCCCCTTAAAATCACTCACGTCACAGTCCCCTCTGAGCTTATCCCTAAGAGGCTGAGCTCAGTGGCTCAGACCTATAATCCCAGCATTCTGGGAGACCAAGGCGGGTGGATTGCCTGAGCTCATGAGTTTGAGCCCAGCCTGAGCTAGAATGAGACCCCAGCTCTAAAAATAGCCAAGTGTTGTAGTGGGTACCTGTAATCCCAGCTACTTAGGAGGCTGAGACAAGAGAATGGCCTGAGCCCAAGAGTTTGAGGTTGCTGTGAGCTATGATGCTACAGCACTCTACCAAGGGTGGCAAACTGAGATTCTGTTTCAAAAAATAAATAAATAAATAAGATTTAGAGGAAATGGATGTAAACCTCTCTAATTCAATGTTGGAGGTTCTTGCATAGAAAATGGCCAAACAACACTGTTTAAAAGGAACATGCCAAGTCTACAATGGCAGGAAGAGGAGGTTATGGCAGGGGCTGGAGGGACAGGGCTGGAGTGCGGTGAGCTCGCACGGGCCTCGGTGTCAACTTCTGGGCACTGCACCCTTCACCTTTTCTGAGCAGCCAGAATTCTTGTCATTTTGGGTTTTCAGATTAGCTAGTCCTTTACCCGCAGCCAATACTTATTTTTGAAATATACTATGTTCGGGATCGTGTGCTGAGTGCTCTAGTTGAACAAAACAGACAAGTTTCCGACCCCAAAGGGGCTTATATTCCTGGAATTTTGCCTTGAGCTATGCCCTAGGTGTACATAGGAGACAGAAATAAATGAGAAGGGCAGAAATAGAAAAGCAACAGAGGAGAGGAGAGAGACAGAGAGAGAGACAAGAACGTCTGACCGGTGGGAATGCACTGAGCCTCACCTTCTCTCTCCAAACAGGCCCACAGGCCGAGATGATTCAATGCAGCCTCTCTGGGTCAGTGGGCGAGCTCCTTCCTTCTCCCTCTCTCTCCCCTCTCCGGTTTTTCTCTCTCTTTCTCTCTCAGAAAGAGAAAGGGACAACTTATTTTGTGTTGCTGCCTGTATTTCGCCCCTCCTGGCAAGTGGTGGATGTCCTGATGTTTCCCGAGGCTTTGCTTTGTCACAGCCTCTGTTCAGCCCTACACCGGTGTTCCAGCACACCGCAGCCGCACCCTCCGTCTGCTGACACTTGTACACACACTCCAGGTACCACAGGTCGCTGCCCGGATTTTGAAACTGAACTTCTGCTTTTTCTACAGGCCGTGGGATTGAAGAGAGACCCGCAGTGCTTGAGAGGGCAGAGAACACTTATTCTCCAGATCACAGGATTTGTGATGCTCCGGTTTGCCTTTCCCTCTGGGGAAAATTTTATGCCAAATGAAATGGAAACTGGAATCACAATGTGTAAAACAGATAGGTGTTTTTGTGAGTGCAAGGGACAAAGTTTCTATGTGAATGATGATCAGGTTATTGATAAAAAGCTGCCTCTATGTCTGGTTTGCCCAGAGCTGTTCCAATTTACTTTTACTGTCCCATCACTGTTATTGATAGCAGCCCCCTCTACTGTAATGCCAGCCTGGTACAGGCAATCAAGTTTACAGTCCCGAGACATTCAGGACTTGTTCAGACTCACACAGCTAGTCCCTAACAGTCACGGCTGCAGCGCAAATTTCTTGCTTTTCCCTCTTAAATTGTCAGGATTTTCCTCCCTTTACTGCTGTCTCATCAGAGAACTGAAAAGGACCCGTATCTCCATCCAGCAGTTGGAGTAAATGGCTCTTAGATGTGGAGGAAACAGCAGTGCTGCTTTTGTATTTAAACCTAATACTAATAAGCCACAGGACTGCTTGGTGAGAGCTGCCCAGAACATAACCTATCAACACTGCTGAACTCCAAGGGCGCCCACCTTCAAAACCAGCACCCACACCTACGTGGGATTATACCTCAAAATGATTGAACCGGTCAAGTTGTACGAGGCCCTGGGTGTTTCAAACAAAAACAAGTTTACTAAATCTTTCTGTAATGGACTTATTGGTGGTTGTAATTCCCAAAGTGAGTCCCCGCTGATCAGCTCTTGTCTTGGAATTCATCCAGATCAGCTGAGCCAGGAGTGGGGTTTTCCCCGATGAACCTTCATCATTAGACCCAGTGTGATTTGCTAAATGCTCACAAATGCTCCTGGTGCCCTGCTTATTCCTTTATTTCCCAGCTGCCTGCTATTCCCTGGACAGAGCAGGACCTGCACACAGCCCCTCAGCCAGGTGAACGGCCCTGATGCCGCCCCCAGTCACGGAGGAGTCACGGAGGAGCTCCTTAATCCCGAAGACAGGATTCCAAACTGCATAAACAATCACCGCATCTGATTAAACGAAGGTCCTGACCACACTGCCTTTTAAGAAGTAAGTATCACATTTAATTCTAAATTGACACTTTTACACTCCAGGGGGACAAGGGCAAAGGAAATCCCTGCGGGAACAAAGTCATCGCCCCGAACGAGGAGCTCATTCTTCACACATGCAGGGCATTCCTGCAGCCCCTTCCTGCTCCTGGCTGGGCCGTTCTTCACCCGGACAGGAAATCCTCACCCTGGTGGAACAATCGTATGAGCCAGACTGCCTCACGCCGCCCTGCCCGGGCAGCCTGACCCGTGCTCATTCTGTGTGAGAGAGCTTGGACTTGGAATGAGTCTCACCATGACTAACACCTCGCCAGGTCACCTCCCAGACCTTCCTGTGCTTCTGAACAGGGACATAGCAGGTGTCGGTGTCTGCTGCTGCAGACTCGTGTTCTCAATCTGCAGCTTCTCTCATTTTCACACTGTTTCATCATACAGTTTATAAATTGTGTGTGTGTGTGTGTGTGTGTATGTGTGTGTGTGTGTTTCACATCATGGTGCATCTTATTTGTTGGATGAAACTCTTGAATCATCCTTTAATTGTCTTCCCTTCAGACTCTGCAGAGTGTCCTTCTGGACTTAACCTCTGGAATCAGGTAAACGATATGAATGCATATGAGCAGTGGGTGTTTCCAGTGATGCGTGGTGCTAACAGCCTTCCCTTCCCTTCCCCTTCCCTTCCCTTCCCTTCCCTTCCCTTTCCCCTTCCCTTCCCCTTCCCTTCCCTTCCCTTCCCTTCCCTTCTCTTCCCTTCCCCTCCCCTTCCCTTCCCCTTCCCTTCCCTTCCCTTCCCTTCCCCCTTCCCTTCCCTTCCCTTCCCTTTCCCCTTCCCTTCCCTTCCCTTCCCTTCCCTTCACTTTCCCCTTCCCTTCCCTTCCCCTTCCCTTCCCTTCCCTTCCCTTCCCTTTCCCTTCCCTTCCCTTCCCTTCCCTTTCCCCTTCCCTTCCCTTCCCCTTCCCTTCCCTTCCCTTCCCTTTCCCCTTCCCTTCCCTTCCCT
>CAUYQV010086390.1:0-16540 GCA_963574575.1 Galagoides demidoff | reverse complement strand
GATGGCTGCAACCAAACAATGGCCGGGCGTTGTGGCGGGCGCCTGTGGTCCCAGCTACTTGGGAGGCAGAGGCGGGAGACTCGCTTGAGCCCAGGAGTTGGAGGTTGCTATGAGCTGTGATGCCATGGCACTCTACCCAGGGAGATAGCTTGAGGCTCCGTCTCAAAAAAAAAAAAAAGAGTATCTTATTTACATTTTTAAATTTTATTATTTTATTTTATTTTTGAGACAGAGTCTTAACTCTTATTACCCTGACTAGAGTGCCTTGGCATCATAGCTCACAGCAATCTCAAACTCCTGGGATCAAGTGATCCCCTTGCCTCAGCTCCTGAGTAGTTGGGAGTACAGGCACCTACCATAACACCCGGCTAGTTTTTTTATTTTTAGTAGAGACAGGGTCTCACTCTTGCTCAAAGTGGTTTCAAACTCCTGAGCTCAAGCAATCCGCCTGCCTTGGCCTCCCAGAGTGCTAGCATTACAGGTGCCAGCCCTACATTTATTTATTTTAGAGTCTGGGTGTCTCTGGGTATCTCTTTATTTTAGAGGCTGGAGTGCAGTGGCTAAATTCATGATCATAGGTCACTGTAGCCTTGAACTCTTGGGTTAAAGCAAGCCTCTGGAGTAACTGGGACTAGAGGCATGTACTACCACATCCAACTAATTTTTTATATTTTTAGTAGAGGTAGGGTCTCACTATATTGCCTAGGCTGATCTCGAACTCCTGGCCTCAAGTGATCCTTCCACTTCAGCCTCCCAAAGTGCTGGGATTATAGGCATGTGCCACCACACCAGGCCTGGAAATAAAATTCGGACCCTTGGAAATGTCTACCAGGTAGCAGAGGGCCACAAATTCTGCTTTACAGGGACAAGTAGGGAGCTTTGTACATAGAAGGTGCTAAAACTCTTAACTAAATTTAATTGATTTGTTGACAGAACAAGAGCAAGTTCAGTATCAGCTGAGGGGCGTTTGCTGGAAAAGCATGTAGATATCAAAGCATGGCCTTTGGACTTGTGGCTTGCCTGCCTGAGGTTATAACCAGACCAGTTTGTTCTACAAACTATGGTAAATGTTGGAAAGCAGGTGATTCAGCCTTCTAGGAATGGAAAGACATTCTCTCTTCCCTCCACTCTAATGCCTCATATGTTTTCAAGTTTAACTGCAGCAGTGCAGTATACAGTTTAGGTATAGGGAATTAGTACTGTGTAGTGTGTAAGACTACCGGTGCTGAAGTCAAAATACCTGGGTTTAAGATCTGGTTCAACTACCTGTTAGGTATGTGACTTTGGACAAATTAGTCTCTTTCCTCCTCTGTAAAATGGAAATAACAGAAACTACCTTCAGATTGTTGTGAGGAGTAAGTTAATGCATAGTAGAGTGGTTGGTATGATACCTGACATAGAGAAAGTGCTTTAAAAATATGATTTTTATTAGATTACTTTTACTATGGAGAGTTGAGGGAGGAGATGGGTTCTTTTTTCCATGGAGTACTAAAAATAGTTTGTAGCAAAACCTTAGAAGAAACTTTGGAACTGGTGGAGAAATTCATTTTGCCTATAAATCCATACTCCATTCTCTGCTTTTTGGAAACTCCCAAAGCTCTGAGATTCTTGAGGCATCTCAAATCTCATTTGGTGGCCAAACCTGAACTCATACATTGTTTACTTTGAGTAGTCATAGGTGTATTGATGCATAAATAATGATTTGGTTACCAAGTACTGCCCCAGGTCCCACTGTGGGTTAGTTGCATAGGATATATGCATTGATTTACCTTTCCAAAAGCCCTAAAATTCTGAATTCTGAAACTCAGTTGGGTCCCAGGATTATAGACTGGTATTCAACTTTTATTTATTTTTTTCCACTCCTCTTTTATATATCAACATGAAACGTTTTTAAAAAATAGAAACTAGTGGCTTAGAAATCTAGGCCGAACCCCAGTTATTTTAGGATGTGCTAAATTTGTTATCAGTGAATCATCAAGCATTTATTAAACCTCTAGATGAGAGCAGCCAAAAATGTAAACAACCCAAATATTTATCGGCAAGTGAATGGATAAACAAAATGTGGTATATCCAGACAGTAGAACATGATGCAGCCATTTAAATAAATGAAGTTATAACACATGCTGCAACATGGATAAACCCCAGAAATGCTACGTGCAATGAAAGAAGCCAGACGCAAACAGCCACATATCATATGATTTCATTTGTGAAGTGGGTGGCCCTCTGAATGGGCCATAAATTTTGCTGAAAAACTGGACATTTTGAGTATTATAATCTGTTGACTCTGGGAATAAGATTCTTTCTCCCATTCTTGCCCTCAAGGTTGGTTGGTTCTGCTTGTGGTGGGTTGTAATCATCTGTTCGGTGACTTTTCCAAACTACTTTTGCAAAGACTGTGTTCTTTGTTGGGCATGGCTGGGGAAGTCTTTTCTGTTAGTTTAGTGATCATCTAGTGATGACCCAGGTTTCCTTAAACTAGAGCAAAAAATTAAAAAACTCTTAGTCTTTGTGGCTGGGCATACCTGCAGTGCGCAGCTCTGCCTTTGCCTGAACTTCCTGCTCACACAGAGAGAAAGTCAGCCAGAGGGGAGAGTATAGAGCCTTCTCAGCTCTTTTCTGAGCAAGCACCCACTCTGAGTGTGGTGAGTGTGTGGCCTTTTTAATTCCCAGCAGTATGTGGAAGTAACTAAAGTCTATAGTTTATGTTAGAGCATACTTTTTGTATTATGTAGTTCTATGCATGTTGACTCACATATAAAGTCATGTATCCACCATTAGACTATCACATAGAGGACTGTATTTTGTTGTGTATAATGTGCTCCCATGTCTAATGTATGCCCACATTTTGGGCCCAAACTTTCAGGATAAAAAAGTCTTTCATTTGTGTGTGTGAGTGGCTTGATAGCATACTGCTTTTTATTCCATTGCTTGGATATTCCAATGTATTTATCCATTCACCTATTGCGGGACATCTTGGTTGCTTTTAGTTTGGGGCAGTTATAAATAAAGATGGCTGCTGTAAACATTTATGTGCAAGTTTTTGTGTGGGGGCCTAAGTTTTCAATTCAATTGAGTAGATGCCTAGGAGTGCCATTGCTGGATTGCATGATAAGATGATATTTAGCTTTCTAAGAAATTCCAGTGTGGAAGTTTTTTTTGTTTTGTTTTGTTTTTTTGGGACAGAGTTTCACCCTGTTGCCCAGGCTAGAGTAGAGTGCCATGGGGTCAGTCCAGCTCACAGCAACCTCAAACTCCAGGGCTCAAGTGATCTCTTGCCTCAACCTCCTGAGTAGCTGTTACTATAGGCACCTGCCACAGTGACTGGCGAGTCTTTTCTATGTTTACTTGAGACAGACAGAGTCTTGCTCTTGCTCAGACTGTTCTTAAATTCTGGAGCACATGGGATCCACTCGTCTTGACCTCCCAGAATGCTAGGATTATAGGCGTGAACCACCGTGATTGGCCACCGTGTGGAAGTTTTTCCAAAGCCCTTATTCCTCAAAGCACTGAACTTCCCCCGTCACCTCCCTAGCTTTTGGCATGTCAGTTGTTTCCCCAATTAATATCCTTTGTCCCAGACTGCAGGGGCCTTTAATGTGTTTGACAAATGCTCTCTCCATAGCCACTCTCCATCCCTGAGAATTTGAGAGTTGGAGTTAGGCACAATAAAGGCAAGACAGACTTTTGTATCAGGTTCAGAGAGCCATTAACAGACCACACAGAGAGATAGCCCCTGTTCTTTGAGAACAGGATCTTCTGCTCCCTACAGCCCTAAGAACCCATACCAGAAAGGTGGGCTGCTTCCTTTAAGACCACTGTTGAGTCAGGGTGTGAGAAAGGGGTGAGGATAAGTTAAAATGCCACAAGCTTTCCTTCTGGGTTTCAGCTGCCATTTTCTTGGTAAGAATTTGCTTGATTGCTGTAAACCTTTGATTGTTCTATTGAGTTTTAATAAAGTTGATTTTTTTCCCCTGTGGGTAGGTAGGTAGGAAGGGTAGGTAGGAAGCTTTTTCAATTACTAATTCAATCTTTTTACTTCTTATAGGTCTATTTGGATATTCTATTTTTTCTTGAGTCAGTTTTGGTAATTTGTATTTTTCTAGGAATTTGCCATTTTAATCTAAACCATCTAATTTAGATAACTAATTATTTAATTTGTCTAAGTTATCTAATTTATTACTATATTATCTAAATACAGTTGTTCAAAATTCCTTTATGATTCTTTTAAATTTTTCTAAGGTCATAATGATGTATCTCCTCTTTAACTTCTAACTTTAATTATTTGAGACTTTGCATTCTCTCTTCTTCCTGCAGTATTTTACTTTATTTATTTATTTATTTATTTTTTTGAGACAGAGTCTCACTCTGTTGCTCTGGGTAGAGTGCTCTGGCATCATCATAGTTCACAGCAACCTCAAACTCTTGGGCTTGAGCAATCCTCTTGCCTCAGCTTCCTGGGTATCTGGGACTACAGGCACTTCCCCTAACACCTAATTTTTCTATCTTTAGTAGAAACAGGGTCTCACTCTTGCTCAGGCTGGTCTCAAACTCCTGAGCTTAAGAAATCCACCCACTTCAGCCTCCCCGAGCACTAGGAGGCCCATTTGCTTCTTTTTAAAAATGTTCTCCTATAGTGATGTACTTTTTTTTTATTATGTTCAGTTTTGTTGTCTCTCATTGTCCTATTTTTTCCTACTTCTTGGGGTGCTTTTCTAAGCTTAGGCAGAGTTTTTCTTTTAATTTACTTAGTTCCCTGTGGATCGTTCACTCTTCAGGGGTCCCAGGTTTCCATCTCCTGTGATGTCAAAACCCTGTTTCCTTTTCTCATGTGTCTTTTATGGCTCTAGGTCCCAGCCTTCAGGTTAGTATTCTTTTACAGAAATATAATATGAGCCATATATATAATTTAAAATTTTTTAGATGCCTCATGACAAAATAAGAAAGAGATGAAATTATTTTTAATAACATATTATATTTAACCCACTATATCTAAACATTAATCTCTTAATTCCAACATTTAATCTCTATAAAAATATTAAATTTATCTATTTTTTTTTTTACTCAGTCTTTCAAATCCAAGTTTTATTTTACACTCACAGCATGTCTCATTTTGGACCAGTCACATTTCAAGTGCTTCACAGCCACATGGGACTAGTGGCCGCCATACTGAATGACACAGCTCTAGGCCCTCTTTGTGAGTTTGATTTTCTCCTTAGGCTGACCCGAGCTTAAACCTTGAAGTTTTGCCTATATTTTAAGGTTGGCTGTGTGTTGAAGATAATCTTTTGTCACATTTGTATGTGTTTATAACTGCAAATGCAGTCAGTTCAGTGCACTATGAAACTGGAAATCCTTTCATTTATTTCTTTTTTTTAATTTTTTTTATTAGATCATAATTGTGTACATTAATTCTATCATAGGATACAGTGTGTTGCTTCCATATACAGTTTGAAAAACTCTCATCCAACTGGCTAATGTAGCCATCATGTCTTTCTCATAATTGTTGTGTTAAGACATTTATATTCAACCTTTAGACAAATTCACATGTACCCTTATAGGATAAATCATAGGCGTGATCCCCACAATATCATTCTCTTCACCCATCCCCCCCTTTCATTTATTTCTTACAACAACCTTATGATGGGGGTACTCTGTCCCCATTGTACAGATGAGGAAACTGGGGCTTGTGGGTCTTAAATTACTTACCCAAGGGCTTGTGACTAGTTAGTAGCAGAAAACAGACTCAGAAAAAGTTGTGTTTGGATTGCTAGTCTATGTTCTAGCCACCATGTTGGATTGCCACCTCATAACTTTGATTTCTCCTTCATTTTCAGGAACTAGCTGACATCAAGGGTACTCTCCTCCCTGACTTCTTACACGTCTTTGCTTGTCTGGAGAGTAGCTCTTGGCCAAGACCCAGCAGTGGTGAGCCATGGACCAGTATAGCCTTGGGGATGAGAGTGCCCTACCATCAGAAATGCACCTCTCTTCGTTTTCGGAGAGCCAAGGGCTCAACTGCAGTGATACCCTTAACCGAGATCTGGGTCCCAACACACGAGACCTCCTGTATGCTGGCCTGAGTGGTTTGGACCTGGACCCTAGCCTCCCGACCCCTGACATGCCCAGTGAGGCACTAGAGGACAACTTAGACGCCTTGTCCCTGTACTCAGGGAAGGACAGTGATTCCGTGAAACTGCTGGAGGAGTATGCAGATTCGGAATCTCAGACTTCCTTGCAAGGTGAGACAGCCCACTTGGGTAGAAGGGCCTGGCAAGATGTTTGACAGTTCCTGTGGCTACCTAGGGATTGATTTTTTTTTTTTTTTTAGAGATAGAGTCTTACTTTACTGCCCAAGGTAGAATGCCATGGTGCCACAGCTCACAGCAATCCCCAACTCCTGGGCTTAGGCGATTCTCTTGCCTCAGCCTCCCGAGTAGCTGGGACTAAAGGCATAGGGATTGATTCTTAATGGATTGGTTAAGAAAATTTTTCTCTTCTACAGAGGAAGAGACTGTTTCTAACTTAGGAAACAGTCACTTTTTTTCCTACTTGGAAATTGTTCCCCACTTCCAATAAAGGAAACAGAATACTAATTTTAGGAAATAATGTTGAGAAGATGTTTTGGGATATCCTAATCTTCTGTGTGGCGTGTGGGTGGACTTTAGTGATTATGGGACCCATTACTACATCTTAGAGACTCTTTTCACTTGACCAGAATGAGCTGAGTCCTCTTCGTTCTGATTCTTGGTTGTCTAACCTCCCTAGGCCTCAGTGTCTTTATAAAGGGGGGGACTATTTATGTCCCCTCTACACGCCCCCCCCCCCCCCGAGTAACAGTAGTAAGAAGCAAAAGAAAAAACCATTATGAAAGCACTCAGAATGTAAAGCCCTGGACACATCGATTTTTTTTAAAATAAATGTCATATTTTATTTTAGGTAGGCCCTTGATTCAGTTCTAAGTCTTTCAGCAGTGGATGAGTGAAGGGAGAACTCTATTTGGTTAAATCTCCTTTCAGTTTGCCAGAGGACAAATTTGTTTTTCTGTTTTTAACCCTCTTTTATGGGTTCTAGAATAGGTCACTTAGATGGGTTGGCTGAGCTAGGGCTTTTTGGTATTTATATTCACATCAAAATACAGCCCTACAATGTAGATGCTAATGTTAATTGATATGAGCAGTCAAGAAACATGGGAAGAACTTGCTAAAATGAAAAACTTCTGAGGGCCCCCTATTCCACAGAAGATGTAGCAGACAAGGCCTGAGCCTTGTCACTGTGCTTGAAACCCTAGCAACATGAGACATTACAGGACATCTGCAATGTTTCATGCACTGGGCTAGGCCTGGGGTATAGTAATTTGGATTTTCAACTAGGGCCACAGAAATTACCTGAAAAATTCTGGTAGTGTGAATATTTCTGCATTTTGCTGGGCAGTGAAATTGTAACTTCCATAGCTGTTTCATAGAGGCCCCAAAATATTTTATTTTCTGAGACAGAGTCTCACTCTGTTACCCTGGGTAGAGTGTTGTGGCACCATAGCTCACAGCAACCTCAAACCTCTTGGGCTCAACCAATCCTTTTGCCTCAGCCTCCTGAATAGCTGGGACTATAGGTGCCTCCCACTATACCCAGCCAGTTTATTTTCTATTTTTAATAGAGACTGGGTCTCATTCTTGCTCAGGTTGGTCTTGAAATCCTGAGCTCAAACAATCCTCCTGTTTTGGCCTCCCAGCGGGCTAGGACTACAGGCATGAGCCACCACTCTCAGCCTGCTCCCTAAAACATTATAGACCAACAGTACACTTCAACTTCTCCTGGTTTGTTTTTTTTCACTCTACAGGAAAAAAAGGAATCCACTAAACATTAAATTTCAACTCTTTTCGCTTTTCTAACTTTAGTTCAGGTCCACATAATGTATGATATATAAGTGCATATGCTTACATTAATTTTTTAAATTAAGAAAGTAATGTATGTTTAAAAAAATTAGAAAATAAAGACGTAATAAGCAAGAAAAATCAGGCACAGATTCATGCCTGTAATCCCAGCAATGAGGAGGCCAAGGTAGGTGGATTGCCTGAGCTCACTGCTTTGAGACCAGCCTGAACTGGCGCAAAACCTCGTCTCTAAAAAAGACCCAGGCATTGTGGTGGGCACCTGTAGTCCCAGCTACTTGTGAGGCTGAGGCAAGAGGATCACTTGAGCCCAAGAGTTTGAGGTTGCTGTGAGCTAAGAGACACCACTGCATCCTACTGAGGGTAACCAAGTAAGACTGTTTCAAAAAAAAGAAAGAAAGAAAAAGCTACTCTGGCTCTCACATGTAAATTTTTGAACACATAGGTGAAGTCACTCAGGCTACTTAGCCTTGAAGAGATATTAAGTATGTAATTCTATTTGAAGGTTTTAAGACATTTGCTTTCTTTCATATATGAAGGTAGACCTTCATATTGAAGGTCATGTAATAGTTATCTCATGGGATTCCATATTCTTTTTCTTTTTTCAAGAGACAAGATCTCACTATATTGCCCAGGCTAAATAAAGTACAGCATTGCAACCTCAAATTTTCTGGAGTCCAGCGATTCTCCCTGCCTCAGCCTCCTGAGAGTTGGTTGGAATTACAGCCCACCACCATTTATGGCAAGACCATATTCTTGCTTGTTAGACTTGTTAAAATGTTTCTGTGAATACTTTTTGCGTATTGGATTTTCTTTTGGATTAGTTCTTAAACATTTTTCTCATAGGTTTACTCAGACAGAGAATAGACTGCTTTCTAGATCAGGCAGCTCCCCAGGCTAGTGAGTCTATTTGCCTGTTTGCTTTTTTTCAGTATCCCTGCCAATTTTAAAAAACAATTTGTTTTCTAGTTTAATAACTACTTTAATAAGCGTTTTAAAGTAGCTTAGCAAGTCTGAGGGCCTTTCCCTGAGGGAATCCAATCTTTTCTATTGGAATTTGACTACTTATAGTAATTTCTCATAGGAAGAAGATGAAAGCATAGCAAGTTAAATGACAAATGGCCTGAGGCCATAGGCAGAATTGGGATGAGAGTCCAGACCTCAAGCTTCCCAGTCCAGTTTCCTTTCTGCTTTGTCTGTCACACTGCACCTCATTAGCAGAGAATTAGCGTTTTTTGGATTCTTCAGAGCAATCCTCCCCCTGCCACACACTGGCCCATTGGATTCTTGGATCCTGCGTCTGTGGCATCTCACATAAATGGTTGTTTCTAAACTTACCATCTCTAATCTGTCTTGCAGACGAATCTAAAGGGTAGAAAATCTTTCCATTCCTTCATCTAACATACAGTTATTTCTGTATTTATTTTTTAGACAGAGTCTCACTTTGTCACCTTCAGTAGAGTGCTATAGTGTCATAGCTCACAGCAACCTCAAACTCTTATGCTCAAGTGGTCCTCTTGCCTCCCAAGTAGCTGGGACTACACGTACCTTGCCACAACGCCTGGCTATGTTTTAGAGATGGTGTCTCACTGTTGCTCTGGCTGGTCTCAAACTCCTGAACTCAGGCAATCCACCTGCCTCAGCCTCCCAGAGTGCTAGGATTACAGGTGTGAGCCACTCTGTACCTGATCTAACATACAGTTATTAAGTACCTGCTGGTGTCAGAATGAAAGCTCTAGGAGCTGGGAACACAGCAGTAAGCAAGGCAGAGTCCTTTGGTCCATGACCCTTGTTCCTAGTGGTTTAAAATCAGCTTCCTTTTAAACTTCCACTAAACTCAGCTCTGTCCCTTGGAGCAAGACAGCAGCAATCTGCCTCCTCTTCCATAGGCTGGCCCTTCAGATATTTAAAGACATCTTCCCTTTCCCAATTGAATATTCTCAATTCCTTCAGCTGTCCCTCAGGTGACATGACTTGTAAAACACACTTTCTATCATTTTCGGGAGGGATACAGAAATGGAGAAAATTCAGATACAGATAAAGAGGAAAATGAAACCAACCCATAATCCTACCAGACAACCCCATTCACTCAGTCTGTTTTCTATCAAAATTTATTGTTCTTTTTTAACAACTAGGATAATTGTTTTGCAAGAGACTGTTTTGTTCTCACTTAGTAATATGACATGAATTTCCTTTCATGTCGTCAGATGTTTTTCTACAGTTTTATTTGAAATGCTTATATCATAGACCATCTAAACCATAATGCGGTCACCTACACACCATCTTGTCAGACATTAGTTTGTTTCTGACATTTCACCAGGGAAAGCAACAGTTAATTCTCTTGCAGCTGGATCTTTGTACAAAACTACATTTATTTCCTTATGTTAAAACTCCAAAGTGGAATTGGGTGGATGTGTGCAAGAATTTATACTTTTCCAAGGTTTTGGATACTATATTTCTGGATTGCCCTTCTGAGAGCACTGTGTGATGATGCAGTCATAAAGTCCTGCCTATCTAGATCACACTGTCCTAGAAGTGTTTCAGTCTGCCACTATCCCTCTGCATGTGGTACTGAGTCTGGGTACTGCCCCCAGGGTGTGGTCTGACCAGGACCGGTGCTCCTAAACCATGTTCTCTCTGCATGTAAAACTGCTAAAGTTGGAGTAAGAGTATTTGGCCAACTCTAACAAGGCCACCATGGTTCTAAGAGTTTTAGAGTGCTGTAGCTGTGCTCTTTGATTTCCCCAGCTGTTTATAACCTGTGCTTTCTCCCTCCGTTTAGACCTGGGGCTAGGTGCTCTTAAGGTGCCTAAAGAGGCTGACGAAGGAGGCAGGGCCACCTCTGGGAGTGCCAGGAAAGGAAAGCGGCAGCACAGTTCCCCTCAAAACCCACTCCTGGACTGCAGCCTCTGTGGGAAGGTGTTCAGCAGCGCCAGTTCTCTTAGCAAGCACTACCTGACGCACAGCCAGGAAAGGAAGCACGTTTGCAAAATCTGCAGCAAGGCCTTTAAGCGTCAGGACCACCTGTATGTAGGAGTCTGGTCAGGACAATGTCTGTTTGGGGGCTGGTGGGTGCGGGTGTGTTCCTGGGTCTTTGTCCTACCCTCCCAGATCAACCAGTATCATCCTCTGTTCAGTTTTTCCACCCCCATAATTCCCTGGATGTGTGTAACCTGTTCTCAGACGCAGAGTTCGTTCTTCTCACACTGCCAGTGTGCCAGGAACTCCAAATTCTCACCAGGGAAGGAAGTAGCTGCTTCACTTTGCAGGTGGAGCCCGGTGATTTAAAACACTCAGTGGCTCCCTCCTGAGACAATTATGTCACAGAGGGAGTTTGGCTAACTCTATAGAGTAGTGTCCTGAGTCCCTGGTAGTTGTCTGAAGAGAACGGATCTGTGTTCCATGAGGAATATGTGTTGGGATAACATGAATGGCACAAAAAGTTGGATGTCTGTTTCCAGAACATAACAATGGAGCATTAATGCTTGTTTAAAAAAAAAAAAACGCTTTGTTTTTAAACTCTTGATTTAGGAAAAAAAACTCTTAATTTTAAGATAAAAACCCAATTTAAGAGTTATGAGCAAAATTGAAAAATTTCTTTTCTTATTTTTTTTGTAAGAGACAGGTCTTACAATGTTGCTCAGGCTGGACTCCCACTCCTGGGTTCAAGGGATCCTTCCCACACCAATTCCTGAGTAGCTGGGACTACAGTAGGTGCATGCTGTAGCACCCACAGAATATATCCCTCTTTTTTTTTTTTTTGAGACAAAGTCTCACTCTGTTGCCCTGGGTAGAGTGATGCGGCGTCATAGCTCACAGCAACCTCAAATTCCTGGGCTCAACTGATCCTCCTGCCTCAGCCTCCCATGTAGCTGGGACTACAGGCACCTGCCCCAACACCCAGCTAGTTTTTTTAATTTTTGGACAGATGAGGTCTCACTCTTGTTCAGGCTGGTCTCAAACTCATGAGTTCAAGCAATTCACCCACCTCGACCTCCCAGAGTACTGGGATTATAGGCGTGAACCACCACGGCTGACCCATTTCTCATTCTTAATGTCCCAGAAATAAGCTTTTCTTGCCTATGAGTTAAGGACAGAATTTTTTCAAATCAAGAGACTTGCAAGTGGGAGATGGCAATGTCTTGCATTCTCATGGCACCCCCAGCTTAAAGTAATCCTTTTTCCAGTTTGTCTTCTCACCCACCCCTACCCCAGGGAAGGGAAGTGATTTGCCTCTGTCACAAGTTGGTAACAGCTGGGGCTAGAACTTAGGTCTCCTGATACCTTCCCTGTTGCTTCTCTCAGATGGAGGCCCCGGGTAAACATATGGGGGAAGGCTTTATTATTTATTAGATTTATCCCATGAGCTACATTTACTAGGATTGTTCAGAGCAGGACTGTTGGGGCCCCAGAGCTGATTTGCTCATTTGTTTATAATATGTTAATGTAGATGTAGCTATGTATATGCATTTGTGTTTGCAGAAATTATAGGCACATTTGGCTCTTTGGCTCTAGGGAGTTTTATTGATTGGCCAGCCATAAATTGGTTTCATTGCTGGAGAGTTCCAGATTAGCTGTCCTTAGAGAAATCCTATGGATAAGCCATAGATGTCTTGTTAGAGGAAGAGTAATCTCCAAGTCAGCATCTTCTCTGGTTCTCAGGAATGCTAATAGGTGCTATTTGAAGCAAAATAAAACAGTTTTATGGAGAAATACGTTGTGAGAGACAGAAAATTAACCAGATCTCTCTGTTTCTATGTGGCTTTTAAATTTGCTACTGTGCATTGTGCATCTCCAGGGGGTGAAGAGTATTTTTTCACAACTTGCTTGTCAATTGTACCCAAGTCCTGAGAGAGCAACTCTTGGTGTCCGGTGTTCCTTGGGAACCTACTTTGGGAAAGTCTGATTTGGCTTCAGTGGATTTGGGGTTTTTTTTGTTTTTTTCATATAAAGTTTGTTAAAGGGTGAGAGAGAGGTGCTTCCCACTAAATTGCTTTGACAGAAGTAGGGGGTACTTGGTAGTCTTTCCCCGTGGGGGCTGAGCATGGGCTCTGACTACACTGCTGCCCCTTGGGGCCTCTGGAGCCCTGAATGGAAGGCCCATCTGAAATAACCATGACCTCCCTCCCTGTGTCTGGCTCCAGGACCGGGCACATGCTCACCCACCAGAAGACCAAGCCCTTCGTATGCATAGAGCAGGGCTGCAGCAAGAGCTACTGTGACTACCGCTCTCTGCGGCGGCACTACGAGGTCCAGCACGGCCTGTGCATCCTGAAGGAAGCCCCCCCGGAAGAGGAAGCCTGTGGGGACTCCCCTCATGCCCATGAGACAGCCAGCCAGCCACCACCCAGTGGCCTGCGCTCCCTGGTGCCCCCGGAAGCCAGGTCCCCTGGCTCCCTCTTGCCCAACCGAGACCTCCTGCGCTGTATTGTGAGCAGCATTGTCCACCAGAAGATCCCTTCTCCTGGCCCAGCCCCGGCGGGATCTTCAGACAGTGAAGGGAGGAACCCAGCCTGCCCTTGCCCCACCCCATCAGGGTCTTCCTCCTGCACCCCAGCTGGCACTCCAATACCCCCGGGAACACTGAGCACTGAGGTTCCTGAGGAACCTCGTCTCCCACGGAAGGAGCCATCCACTGATGTGTTCACAGCTGTCCATTCAAGGGTGGCAGAGAATGGTGCCTCTGACCCACCAGAGTCAGAACCCACAATGCTTCAGCTCCCATCCACCGCCGAGGGCTGGCCTGAGGGCAGCTCCCTCCCTGCCTGCCTGCCTCTCTTCCGAGGCCAGACGGTCCCTGCAAGCTCCCAGTCATCTAGCCACAATTTTCAGTGGCTCCGGAACCTGCCGGGCTGCCCCAAGAACAAAGGCAACAATGTGTTTGTTGTCCACAAGCCCCCTGTGCCATCGCGTGAGGGCTCTGAGTCTGGCCCTGGGCCCAGCAGTGCCTCCCCCTCTGTGGAGCCCTCGTCCAGCTCGGGTAGCAGCCTGGAGGACATACTGCCCTTCCCTCCCACACTCCTGAAGGCGCCTGGGGAGGCCTCAAGTGACCCTAGGTATGCCAGTGGGGATGATGACTCCTGGGCTTCCAAGAAGAGGTTTGACTGCGACTCCTTCTCATGGCAGAACCCCGGGGAGCCTAGCCTCCAGGATGTGCAGAAACCAGGTGGGCTTCCATCAGATGCCACTCCACTCTTCCGGCAGTTGTTTCTGAAGTCACAGGAGTCTCTGGTGAGCCATGAGCAGATGCAAGTGTTCCAGATGATCACCAAGTCCCAGCGGATTTTCTCCCACACCCAGGTGGCAGCAGCCTCCTCCCAGCTCCCCGGGCCCGAGGGTAAGCAGGCCATACTGAAGCCGCTGCAGGGGCCATGGCCACAGCAGTCCACAGCACTGGGACCCACTGCTGACTCTCTCCACACTGGCTCTGGAAACTTGGAGCCAGAGGGATCCCCAGCCCGCAGGAGAAAAATCACACCCACAGCTCCTCGTGAAGCCTCCCCTGGCAGCACAAGACGAGACTCAAAGGGAGGACTAAAAGTGTCTACTGCTCTGCCGCCCCTCACAGGGCCATCTCTAGACCCCTCTGGGAATCCAGACATCTCTTCTCTAGCCAAGCACTTGCGATCCTCGAAAGGGACCTTGGACCTGGGAGACATCTTCCCTCCCACAGGCTCACGGCAGGCACATTTAGGTGGGGATGAGCCACCCGGAGCCCAGCTGCCTGGGAAACAGCCTCAGGCTGAGAATGGCACAACTTCAGGGTCCACGAAAGGTGATAAGGGCCCAGGCTGCTCCCGGGGTGGAAGCTATAGGCTCTTCTCCAGCAGCTCCAGAGCCCAGCGATTCTCAGGCTTCCGGAAAGAGAAGGTGAAGATGGATATGTGCTGCACAGCTTCCCCCAGCCAGGTGGCCATGGCCTCCTTCGCCTCTGCTGGGCCTCCTACGGATGCCCCCCGTGATCCCAAGTCCAAGCTGACAATATTCAACAGAATCCAGGTACTGAGCTCTCTTGCATGTGGCCTGACCATAGCAAGGCAAGGGTTTCATTTGGCATTTGTGTCAGCATTTGTTAGTTTTCCATGCATTTATTTCAGTGAATCCTTAGATATAACTTTTTTTTTTTTTTGAGACAGAGTCTCACTTGGTCATCCTCAGTAGAATGCTGTGGCATCTTAGCTCACAGCAAGCTTAAACTCTTGGGTTCAAGTGATCCTCTTGCCTCAGCCTCCCAAATAGCTGGGACCACAGGTGCCTGCCACAATGTCTGACTATTTTTTAGAGACGGAGTCTCGCTCTTGCTCAGGCTGGTCTCAAACTCGTGAGCTCAGGCAGTCCACCTACCTTGGCCTCCCAGGTTCTTGGATTACAGGCATGAGCCACCGCACCTGGCCAGATGCAGCTTTTTTTTTTTTTTTTTTTTTTTTTGAGACAGTGGCTCATTCTGTCACCCCTGGGTAGAGAGAGTGCCATGGCATCATCTAGGTCACAGCAACATCAAAACAGCCTATCACAGCCCATCACTTGGGCTCAAGTGATCCGCTTGCCTCAGCCTCCTGAGTAGCTGGGACTATAGGCACCTGCCACAACACTGGCTAATTTTTTCTATTTTTAGTAGAGACAGGGACTCACTTTTGGTCTTGCTCATGTGGGTCCTTTGATGCAAATTTATAGAGGAAGAAATTAAGGTTCCAAGAGAATGAGGACATTCCAGAGTTGTTCAAAACACTTTCTGGCATTTTGTATTCTTCACCAAGTTATCCCTGCTTGCTTTTTTTTGCTTCTCACTTCTTTTTGGATTTGCCTCTTTAAATTCTTCAAAGGATATAAAGGTAGATACCCTCTTTCCCTTAAATGTTCTTGCATGAAGTGGCCATATATTTTCCGATTGTGAATCATGGTTTCCACCAGTATAAGTGGGCAGCTGCTGTATGCCTCCTGCTGCTCAGTACACATATGGGCATTGGCTGATTCCTTCATACCTAGTACCCATAAGCTCCTGGTCTAGAGAGGTTAGCCACTTGTCAAACCACAGCAATCTCTCTGTTTTAAAAAACGGCTTTATCGTTCAAATACCATGTAATTCACCACTTGAAGGTATACAATTAGTAATTTTTTTAGTATAGTCACAAGATTATGCAATCATTAGCACTATTTGCCAGAACAGTTTCATTGGCCCAAAAAGAAACCTCACATCCCTTAGCTGCACCACCAATCTCTCCAGCCCCCAGGAACTGTGAATCTACTTTCTGTCTATGGGTTTGCCTACCTGCCATTTCCTATAGTAGAATCATAGGATATGTGACTCTACTTCATCTACCTTCTATCACTTAGCATGGTGTTTCCAAGGTTCATCCATGTCATAGCTTCCTTTCTACAGCTGAGGAACATTCCATTGCATAGACATATTAGATTTCACTTGTCCATTCATCAGCCAGTAAACATTTGTGTTGTTTGTACTTTAGGGCTATTGTGTATAGTGTAGTGCTGTTAATGACTATTCACTCATGTACAAATTTTTTTTTTTTTTTTGAGACAGAGCCTCAAGCTATCCCCCTGGGTAGAGTGCCATGGCATCACAGCTCATAGCAACCTCCAACTCCTGGGCTCAAGCGAGTCTCCTGCCTCCGCCTCCCAAGTAGCTGGGACCA